>OY728151.1:1725761708-1726051587 GCA_963277665.1 Viscum album
GAATCAAGCCGCCCGTAGTTCTCGAGAGGCAGTTTAACGTCATGCAGGACGAATGCTGAACAGTTTAACGTCTTGTAGCTCGGACGTAGTACAGTTTAACGTCGTGTTGGACGAATGCTAAACAGTTTAACGTCTTGTAGCTTGGACGAGGTACAGTTTAACGTCATGTTGGACGAAACACTTGGCAGTTTAACGTCTTGCAGCGCGGACGATATGCTAGGCACTTTAACGTCGTGCAGCTTGGAAGTATGCAGTTTAACGTCGTGCAGGACGTAGTACACTCAGACGAAGTACTGCTTGAGGAACCTAGCATTGGTGGGAGGAGTGACACGCTCACCATCCATAGTCGCTTGGGAGTACGCGACATTGGGATAAACTTTATGGACGACAAGAGGTCCCTCCCACTTGGGCTCCAACTTGGGTGGCTTCCTGCCGGGGATCATTGTTGCTCTTAGGGCTAGCACTAGGTCACCCTGCAGGAAGGAGCGGAGGCGAACCTTCTTATTGAATGCTCGAGCCATTCTGCATTGATGCCTCTCCAAGTTGTGCAAGGCGCGAAGTCTATTCTCATCCAGTGCTTCCAACTCGACTAGACGGGCTTCAGCAGCTATGTCCGGCGCTTGCTGGTCGTAGACCGCAGTGCGCAAGGATGGTAACTGGATCTCGATGGGCAGGACGGCCTCAGCTCCATACACCAGGGAATAAGGGGTCATCTGGGTGGAATTGCGAGTCGTCGTCCGATAAGCCCAGAGGGCGTGGGGGAGCTTGTCCGGCCAACTCTTCTTGTTCGGACCAACCATTTTTTGCAGAATGTTAGAGAGGGTTTTGTTAAACGCCTCGATCTGCCCATTTTCCTGCGCATGATAGCGAGATGTATGGTTCGAGCGAATGTTGTATTTGGCGTACAACTTCTTCAACTCAGCTGCTCGGAAATTGGCTCTGTTATCCGTGAGGATAGCGTGAGGCACTCCAAATCGATGAATGATGTTGGAGGTCACGAAGTCAGCGATCGAACAGGATTTGACCTCTCTGAGCGGAATCGCCTCTGCCCATTTGGAGAAGAAGTCCGTGGCGGTCAGAATGAACCGGCACTGGCGAGCCGTCGCCGGCGGGTAAGGTCCCACAACGTCCATCCCCCAGATTGCAAAGGGCCAAGAATACCTGGTGGTATGGAGAGGCTCCGGCGGCCGATGCACAAAGTTCGCATGAACCTGGCACGCATGGCACCTCCTGGCATACTCGATGCAGTCATGGATCATGGAGGGCCAGAAGTATCCCAACCTCCGAATCTGGTGGGACAGCTTCGGCCCAGTCTGATGGGCGCCGCATGAACCAGCAAGAACCTCTTGCATGACTCGCGGGATCTCAACTCCCTGAAGGCAACGGAGGAGAACACCATCAAATCCGCGTCTATAGAGGACCTGCTCCCGGCCGGGACTGCTCTGGAGGACAAACTGCGATGCGCGGCGTCGAACTCGCTCGCGCTCTGCCCGATCCGGCGGGAGAATGCCATGTTAGAGGTACTCAACCAAAGGCGCCCTCCAATCAGGGGCTGGTTCGACTGCTATATCTGGGGTACTCGGGGCTCCGGGCACAGGGGCAACCGTGGTGAGATTACTTACCGACGGGTCGCGATCTCCCTCCGGGACAACGGGAGCGATGAGCCTGCGGTGCATCACGCGGACGATCAGGTTGTCCTGTTCAGGCTCTGCAAGTGACGAAGCAAGGCTGGCCAAGACATCTGCTCGACCGTTCTGCGACCGGGGAATATGGACAATCTCTGGCCGAGAAGGGAACCGGGCCATCAGAAGGAGGGTGCACTCCAGCAGTGGCACAAGTTCCGGCTTCCTGACAACATAGTCGCCATTGATCTGCTTAACAACCAACTCGGAGTCCCCTTTCACACACAGATGGGGCACGTCGATCTCGAGAGCTAACTCGAGGCCGGTGATGAGGGCATGGTATTCCGCCTCATTGTTGGTACAGCCCTCTGACAACAGGAAAGAGTATGGCGGCACGGCTTGCTCCGGGGTAATGAAGACGATACCCAAACCCACTCTGTTGACCATAGGATTATCAAGTCTTCTACCGGTGGGGCTCCGGGAGGCACCGTCAAAGTTCATCTGCTAGCGTGGACCGGCATGATCGACCGAGAGGATGGCCTCATCAGGAAAGCCTAGATCCAGCGGCTGATCCGCGGAGGTTGGGTGAGCGGCCAGAAAGTCTGCCAATGCTTGCCCTTTGATGGACTTCTGAGACACATACCTGATGTCGAACTGCTGGAGAATCATATCCCACCGCGCTAGACGGCCAGTCAACATAGGCCGGCTCAGGATATATTTCAACGGGTCTACCCGAGAAACCAACTGTACCTCATGGTGCTGCAAGTAGTGCCGTAATTTCTGTACGGAAAATACGAGCGCCAGGCAGCTCTTCTCGATGGGGGAATACCTGACTTTCGCATCGAGGAGCATGCGACTGAGGTAATAGAGGCTATTCTCTGTTCCCTCTTTGTTCTTCTGGGCGAGAAGGGCACCGAGGGACCATTCCAGGGCGGTCACATAGAGGACCAGCGGCTTCCCGGATACAGGCGGCATCAGAACCGGAGGTTGCAGCAGGTACTGCTTGATTTCCTCGAAAGCGGTCTGACACTCTTCATCCCATACATAGGTGGCACCTTTCTTCATGAGCCGAGAAAAGGGCTTACACTTGCTGGCCAGATTCGCGATGAATCGGCGTATATAGGCTAAGTGGCCTTGGAACCCTTGCAGTTCCCGGATGTTACCTGGGGGAGGCATCTGGCTAATCGCCCTGATCTTCTCTGGGTCGATCTCAATACCCCGGTATCTTACCACAAATCCAAGGAACTTTCCGGAGGTGACCCCGAAGGCACACTTCAACGGGTTCATCTTCAGGCAGCGAGACCGGAGGAAGCCGAACACTTTCTCAAGATCTTTGAGGTGGTCCTGACGTTGGCGCGATTTGACTACCAAGTCGTCGACGTAGCATTCCACCAGTGTGCCGAGGATTGGCTTGAATATGCGGTGCATTGCCCGTTGATAGGTGGCACCTGCATTCTTCAGGCCGAAAGGCATGACCCGGTAACAAAAGGTACCTTGGGGGGCCCTGAAGGCAGTGAACTCCTCATCCTCAGGGGCCATCCGAATTTGGTTGTATCCGGAGTATCCATCCATGAAGGAGAGGGCTTGGAACCCTGCTGTGGCGTCAATCAACAGCTCTGTCACTGGAAGGGGAAAATCATCCTTCAGACAGTGGCGGTTGAGATCGCGGAAGTCGATGCAGACTCTGATCTGCCCGTTCTTCTTCCGGACCGGCACAATGTTGGCCAGCCATTTGGGGTACTGGACTTCCCTCACGAAGTTGGCTTTGATAAGCTTGTCAACTTCGGCCTCAACCATGGCACCATGGAATGGGTTCATCTTCCTGGGAGGCTACTTGAACCCGCGATGGTTCGCCGGGAGACCAAGGCGGTGGACGGCTACCTGAGGGTCTAGCCCCGGCATCTCGTCATAGCCCCAAGCGAACACATCGCGGTGCTGCCTGAGAAAGTCCACGTACTGCTGCCGCTCCTCAGAGGGCATGGCGGCACTGACCAATGTGGGTCTCGGATCTGCTTCGGTTCCAAGGTTCACTTGTACTAACTCATCGACCGTGGCGGAGACGCCCTCCTCAAAAGCTGGGGGTGCATCTTCCACGTCCTCTTCACTCGGGGAGGGATCGTCCACGGGAGAGGCTGCGTTGACAACTGCATTGGGGCTACCAGATCCTGCTGGGCCGCTGGTGCTGGCATGGGCGGTCGCGGTCATCTCATCAGGAGACTCACAAGTCGTCGAGACCATGGCTACATCCAACTGTCGAATCGGGAGGACATAAGCGTCATCCAAACTTTCCCAGGGATCACTTGCAACAGCGACAGACTCGACCTCACCTGCCAGGATCTGCTTATCCTTCCTCTTGTAATAGTCCGCATCCAGATAGCGGGCTTCACATGAGGCAAAAGGAGAGGCATCTCCCTGAAGCACGCCTACTCGACCATTAAGGGAGTATTTGAGGCATTGGTGGTATGACGAGGGAACCGCCACATGAAGGTGGAGCCATGGCCTGCCCATCAATGCGTTGTACGCAGTGTCTTGAGAGACTACCATGAATTCGGTGTTGGCAACCAAGTCACCGAACTGGGTCTTAAAACGTATCTTGCAGACCGGAGTTTGCTCGGTGCGGTCGTACCCCTGGATCCTGAGGTCGGAGGGGATCAAGTCATCCTCAGACAACCCCAATATCCGGAGCGTCCGAGTGGGAATCAGGTTAATCCCGGACCCCGTGTCGACACGACAGCGCCGGACTTCAAGTCCATTGAACTGGCCGGTAAAATACAGCGGACGAATGTGCCCCTGTATAGGAGGGTCTTCATCCTTACCAGAAAACGAGATAACTGCCTGACATTCGGCGTCCTCAATCGTTTCGGCGTGAAAGGCCTCTGCAGCCGCAACCTCTGTCTCAAACTGGAGGGGGCTCTTCAGGGCTTCAGCGAGTGCCTCGCGCATCTCAAATGACATGCGCAGAGCCTCAATGATGGAGAGCCTCGCTGGGATGTCGGCCAAGTGCTTCAGAACATCATACTTTTTGGCCAAGCGTGATCCCCTGGTTGCAGGAGGTTGCTCTGCGGTTGGAAGCATGACGGGCCTTGCCGATTGGGCCGGCGACCGACTAGTGCTTGGCGCATCTCGCTCTTCATTGGTTGAAGCCCGGGAAATGGTCACCGTACTGGGGTCAGGAGGCCAGGATGGACTCGTGGCAGGGCGGAGCTGATCGCGACGCGGCTGAGGCAGTTCTGCCTGATCCCATACCACAAACAGTGGCGGAGGCGAATCTGTCATCCCCGGATGGGGGGGCTGCGCATGCTGAGCTCGGTTTTGAGCCTGCTGCCTGGTCTCAGTGGCGTGCACGGCCTGGCTGGAGGTACCAACTGCTGTGCCCCGGCGACTCCTGTTGTTGCGGCTCCTCCGACGGTGGCGACGACCGGGGACATTAGGGAGGTCCACCTGGTGTTCTTCAACGTCGGGAACCGAAAAGGGATTTACCAGCTCGACGGTATTAACCGAAGCGTACCCAACACTGTCATCGGACGAATCATTCACCACTGGGTGGATCCGAGGAGGGATCCCCATCTCCGGGGGCATGAAATCGCCGAGAGTGTGGGATAGTGGCGGAACTGGAGGGGCACGCTCTTCCTTCTTGCGCCGCCGCTGTTTGCTCTTCTTGGAAGAGGCAGGCTGGGACGACGATGCCGAAGAAGCACCCGCAGATTCTGGGGGCTCAGGCTGATTCAAGCGCGCACGGATGATTCCATGGGCGCGAATGATCGTCTTGCGGGCCATCCAGTTTTTATACTTCTGGGATCCGCGGTCGGATACCAGCTGCCATTCGTCCTCATTGCCGCTATCGTCATCTGATCCCACGAACACGCCTGCCACTTGTGCCAGAGCTGGTCCCAACCTGATTACATTGTTGTTAATCTGGTCTTGGAGCCAATCCTTAAACACATAGCACCGCTGGATGGTGTGCCCCAGGGCCCGATGGTAGGGGCAGTAGCGGGGGTTATCCGTGAGATGTGCCTCCTCCGGCCTCCAACACTCAGGCAGTCGCACAATCCTCTGCTCCAGGGCGCACCGGAAATAACCGGGGACCTGATCCTTGTGAAATGAGTAGGTCAGGTATCGCGGGCCCCTGGGAGCGTGGTCTTGACGAGGGGATGGAGGGGCCTGCCGAGGAGGTGGACCCTGATTATCTCGCCTGGGTTGCGGCGGTACATTACGCGGAGGGGCCGGCCGGTTCTGAGGCTGCCGCTGCTGGGCCGGGAACTGAGCCCGTGGAGGCGGATTCCTGTGAGGCTGTGGAGCTGGTCTCACCAGCAGCAGCTCCAACGTCCTGGGAGCCTCTATCTGGGCGACAGCAGCAGGCTCAGCCCTGCTGGCTCTCCTTGCAGGAATCATAGGAGGCAGCGGGTGTGCCTGGCTAGCCTGTTGCAGGGCATCCTCAAGACGTTGAGATTTTTCTGAGAAGTCCCTGAACCCTCCGGGGTAATTCTGAGTGATCAGGGAAGGGACCAGCTCGGTCTTGACGTTCCCGACGCACATTGTCAGCAACTGCTCCTGAGTCAATGGCATGTCAAGGGAATACGTGAGACCCTTCCATCGGGCGACGAAGTCCGCGACTCGCTCGTCAGGCCTCTGCTTGCACTTGAAGAGGTCTGCGATACTCGTCTTCCGGGTCGTGGAACTGAACTGGTAGAGGAATTGTCTACGAAGGTCCTCCCAGCCAGTTATCGACCCGACGGGGAGCTGGCTGTACCAGACAAATGCTGGCCCTTCTAGCGTCTGGACAAAGCAGCGAAGCTTAGCGGCCTCTTGCTGCGCCGGAGTCCCCAGCATAGGCCCGCACCTCGAGTTGAAATGGTCCAAATGCTGTGGCGGATCTCCAGTCCTGTTGAAGGGGGCAAAAGTGGGATTCCCGAATCCCGGAGGTGCCGGCATGTCATCCACCCATGCTGGGTATGGCTTGCCGTCCGGTGGGATTGCCACTTGCCGAGTCTCCAAGGCCTCCAAGCGGGGGATGAGTGCCGCCATCAGATCGTCCGGACATGGGTTCCAGTCTTGGAGAGGATCTCTAACCACGAGCGCATTGCATGGCCCATCAATCGGGTCGTCGACCGGGTCGTCAAACTCGGCAGCTCGTGGGATGGCGGGCGGAGCGGCTCTTGGGGCAGCGGGAGGAATCCGAGCGGGGTCTCTCAGGTAGTCACGCCGCTCGGGAGGGTGTGGTGAAACATACCGCGCCCTCTTGCCATAGGCGATGGCCTCTCTCCTGTCGGCGATCCCGGCATAATCACGGTTACCCGAGAGAGTCTCATCGAGGAGTGGCTGTTCCTGTCCCTGCTGTCCTGGCCTAGGATCACCGTAGTCAGGCCGCTGCTCTGCAGCGCGCTCGGCGAGGAGATGGTCAACCAGCTTCTTCTGCTCGGCGAGCTGTTGACGTAGTGTAGCCTTCTCGGGATCCTCGTCCGCCCTCTGCGTGGAGGCAGATGGGTCGGCGGGCTTTATAGCCTCGCCGTGCTCTTTACCTTTACTGACGTTTCGGCTCAACGTCAGTGCTTCAGTGGGTGCGGGGAGTCCCAGGAGGTTCCTCTGATGACGAGTAACACTCACCGATGGATCCAACAATGGCTTGTCTTCGGGGGGAGAGCCCCCGTCGAGAAGTTCCAAACCGTTCCCATCCCCCGACAGGTCAGCCATGTTGACTATTTCCGTCCCTGGGGATGTACCCTCAGGGCCGCCCAGTGAATCGGGCTGTCGGCGGATCGCACTGAAGCGTAGGGCAGCGTACTTCCCCCATCCACGGATATACACGTGGGGAGTGGCTTCCTCGATAACCTTGCGGAGTACTTGAAAACACTCAACGCATCGTTGTTGGAGGGCCTCGTGGTGCCCAAATGACCCGGGGTGCCGAACCGCGGGGAGCGTGGCCAGGTCAATTTGACAGCACTGCTCACCAATATCCTCCAGGTGCACTTGACTCCCGGGATATGGCATTTGTAGGCGGTGAAGATGGGAGTGAGTCTCCCGGAGAGTTCGGTGGAAGCATTCGAACTCATCCGGGGTGAGCGATTCGGGTGCATCAAAGTCCGGACATGCGACTGGCCAAAACTTCTCAGGGAAGTGGCCCTCTGCAAGGACGGTCCAGAAACTCCATGACTCAAACTCGGGACCCAGGTCTCCTTGGTCCTCTTCAATGACTGGGAATGGACGGGGATCCGGCAGTGGTGCCGAGGCGGGCCGCCGGGCCGACGGGCTGGCCGGCGGTGAATACAGCGAGCAGGCCGATTGGCCTCCATATCCCGGGCCACCCTCTGAGGGTGGCAGTGCCCTGGCTACCACATCACGATAGGACGGGCCGGTGAGCGAACATCCTTCCATAGCATCGGTGCTCGCCGAGGGTGCACTAGATCGTGGTTCGACCGTCGGTCCCCAGAAAAGGTCTCCAGCTTCTCCGATCGAGGCAGAAGGCGCTTCCAGAGGGGCCGGTACCAACCGCAAGCTTGACCCTTGGGGGTCTACCAGGCCCTCGCTACTCCGGATATACCTTCGGAGAGAAGCGGGGATCATATCGATCTCGCTCTCGGGAAGTACGAGGCTGACGTGCCACATTCTTACCCCTGCCCCTGACTGGCGGGACTGGGGGGAGGGCTTTGTCGCCGAATCATACTCCGCCTCTGTATCAGAGAAAAGAACTGGTCGGATCTCTGTCCGAAATTCCGTAACATTCTTCCCTCGGCGTCGACGCCTCGCCCTCCTGCCCCTGGGTGGTTCTTCGGGGCATGGCTGATCTCTATCCTGGCGTCCTCTGGCCGCACTGGTGCTGGGGCCAAGAGGACTGGAAACCAAGGTGCGAGGGGCACCGGGACAGATATCAAAGGGGACGCGGGGAGAGATGATTCTGGGCAGGCCTCCGGGCCGAGATCGGAAGGCGGGGTGACCCATGCCTCTTGGATCAGCCACACGGAGTAGACCCTGTTGGTAAATAGCGCTACCGCGAGGTGGTCCGCGGTGGTTATTGTCTGTACCAGCAACCGGGAGAGTCAACCCAACCTACCTTTGGGGCGGTCGGGGCCTCGATCCGTGTCGGGCATAGAAGTGCCCTTGCTCAGGATGCGCAGGGGCCTGGCGACTGGAGCCAGCAGTGGATTGAGCCAACGTGGCCGCTGTTGCTAGGGCCCCAAGGTGGGCATCCTCTTCCGCTCGTGCCCGACGTTGGCGTCGAGACAGACGAGTCAGGATGAGCGGCGCGGGCAGGTGGAGAGCCTGTTCCTCGACTTGGGAGGCCTGGCGGCGATGTCGTCATGGCCTGACAGGAGCCCTCATCGCGGATCCCTGGAGCAAATCCTGGATAGGGTGGTCCCGGGCATCTTCCACCTCATCCGCATAGGGGAAGGAACTGTCGGAGCATTCTGGGGATAAACTCCCGAAACAGTTGGACGTCGAGGTAGGCAGCGGTGCCTCCCTGCGCGGCCCTCGGGGGCGGCGTTGGTGGCGAGGTGCAGCTCCCTCGAGGTCTAGGCGAGCCATGTCCCTGGTGGGGATGACTCCCTCTTCCTCATATCTCCGCACCAAGTTATTGATCACCCTTCTTTGGATGACCTCCGAGGGGGAGAGAGGGTGTGGTTGTCCCGCAATTGCGGCTGCTGGGACGGCTGTGGAACGGGCGGGACCGCGCGGAGTAGCCGCGTCGGTGTTTCCTCTACCCCTGCGCCAGTGGGCGGGTGGCGATCGGGCACTGGATTGGGCGACCTGATTTCTGAAAGCAGGGAGAAAAAACCCATTAACACTGACAGGAAAAGGAATCGACAACCAACCATTAGTGCCACAACGCCTTCCGTGGGGGGGGACCCAGGCCCTCGACGTCGCGAGACGGAGTGCCCGAGTTCCCTTCCTCAGCCCCTGGCGGGTAAAACTGAATGCTCGGTTGAGCAGCATGCTGGTCTTCCAACACCTCTGAAAGCCATCGGTCTTCGTATTGAGGAGAAGAGATTCACGTTGGGTTTATCATTTTTCTGTTTCGGTGCAGATGTGTGTCGGGTTACGCTGTTCCGCCAGGACGCGTTCGCGCGTGCACCCGTTAACCCGAGGGGATGGGTGCGCGGCTTGTGGTCCCGCAGTCCCGCTTTCCAAGGGCGGGCGGAATTCGTCCCTTATTCAGGGGCGTCTGCTCCTTGATCGAAACCAGGATGATGGGATGTCGGCTCCTCCTTCCGTGGACGTCTCCTCGGAACTCGTCGCCTAATCCGGGTCTCCCTCATAGATTTAAGAATGTTCGCGAATCTCGTTCCCGGCGCCATATCTTCATGGACACCGGTTAATTACGTTGCTTCCGCCCGGACGCCCCAAGGAGTCTGGTCGGGGCAGCAACCTGCGGTGAGGAGACCGGGTGGCTCTGGGTGTTGGGGGCGTGTCTTAACACTGCGCCTCTGCATGTCTGCCTTCCGTCCCTAATAGGGCTTCTCGAAGGCGTGATGGCCTGAGGCATCCCGCACTGGGTGCGGGGGACTGTGTTACCTGAGGTTTTCCTCAGCTTCCCATGTTTAACACGGGGTATGTCGCGAGTTTAACATCCAGCGGGGACGGCATCGGACTGATCAACACGAGGAGTGGATCAGATGTCAGAACCCCTTGCGGGGAACCTCCGACGCTGGGGCCAGCACATGGGCGGCTTCCCGAGTGAAGTGGAGTGGAATGAAATGGCATGACCCCACCGGGATGTGGCGGCCCGGGTAAGGATCAGGATGGATGATGGAGTGAAGAGCTTGGACCCCGTAGGGGCTTCCTACGTACCGCGCGTTAGCGCAGATCAAAGTCAGCGTAGTTCGGGTGTACAATTTAACGTCATGCCGGACGTCGGCAAGCCGACTCACGAAGAAATCGAGGCCACCGGGCGGAGGATCGAACCGAACCACCTCGCACAGAGGGGGATGGAACGGCCGGGTGGATCACAGTTTCACGTCATGCTGGACGATAAAAGGAGAAATAGAAAAAGGGGCAGTGGGGAAGCACAATGGAGATACACACGTGCAGTCCCCCACAGAGGCGGATTCATAGGTGAATCAACGCAAGTGTGAACCCGAGAGGGGTCCACTGATGGACGGACCGACGTAAATACGACCGGGACGACCAGGTGGTGGGCTTGAACCTCGGAGAGGCTTCCTACGTACCCTGTTTAGAAGACAGGGATCAAAGTCCACGTAGTTCGTTCTGGAGAGAGAAATAGAAAAAGGCAGTGGGGAAGTGCAATGGAGATACACATGTGCAGTCCCCCACAAGAGGGGATTCATAGGTGAATCGACGCAAGTGTGAACCCAGGAGGGGTCCACTGATGGACGAACCGACGTGAATACGACCGGGACGACCAGGTGGTGGGCTTGAACCTCGGAGAGGCTTCCTACGTACCCTGTTTAGAAGACAGGGATCAAAGTCCACGTAGTTCGTTCTGTTTGCAACACTCTACCCCCGTGGGCGAAGGCCGCTCCAATCCCGACATCCCTGCAGAGACGCGCGGGCGGGGGCCACATCCAGACCGGGGGGATCCTGCGTGCGAGACACAGGATCAGGTGATGCGGACGGTTTAACGTCTTGCCGGACGAAGTACAGTTTAACGTCGTGTGTTGAGGACGAAGCGGACAGTTTAACGTCTTGCCGGACGAAGTACAGTTTAACGTCGTGTGTTGAGGACGAAGGTGCTTGGCAGTTTAACGTCTTGAAGCGCGGACGATGGTGCAGTTTAACGTCGTGCGGGACGTAAACGCCTGGCAGTTTAACGTCTTGCAGCGCGGACGTGGCACAGTTTAACGTCATGTTGGACGTATGCTGCCGCCTAATGGGTCCGTGTCACTTCGCGCAGGCCTGGAGGGCCGCACGGGAAGACAACGCACGTTGCGGGCACCCGGGATGAAGGTCATCAGGCGCCACGCAGGCGGGTACCCTCAGGGGGTCAAAGGAGGCGACCCTGGCGGTTTGCGCGCAAAAGAGGAGCTTTGCGCGCAATACCGCGGGTCGGCGCGCAAAAGAGCGGGCTGGCGGGCAATTGGGCCAGCACTTTGCGTGCGGATGATAGAGAATGCGCGCACCGGGCTTCGAATAGCGTGCGGGGGAAAAGGCTCATTCTTTAATCGAATGGTCACTTTGAAAATGGGGGGTGCGCGCAATCGGGTTGGATTGCGTGAACCCGGGGGCGATTGCACGCAAGAGGCTTCTTTTGCGCGCAAATACCTTTGGGTGAATATTTATTCAAAGGAAAGGAGCCAAAGGGATTGCGCGCGAAGGCGAACCCCAAGGCTTTCTTGCGCGAAAGAAAAGAGGTTACCTGAAGATCGGCATTGCGCGCGGAAGGGGTTGGATTGCACGCACGAGAGACCATTCGAATTCTGGAAACCTTCAAAACGTCGGGGGTCGCCTTATATTTATAGGCAACCCCGGGCGCGGAATCCGGGTCGCGGGCGCAGAATTCTCTTCGCGGGCGCGGAATCGGCCCCGGTGCGCAAGGGAGTCGCGCGGGCCACGGGCGCGCAAAATTGCGCGCCGGTCCAGCGCATTGCGCGCAACCCGGGAGGTTTGCGCGCGACTCATCAACTTTGCGCGCGGGTCTCCAAAATTCCGCGCAAGGCCTCCGGGCCCTCCGAAACATGCTTCCGACTCCAAATATGACCTCGCTTTCCGCATCCGGAGCTTTGTTTGGGAACAACGGACTTTTCCGGCGTCTACAATGACCATTATATGGAAAATCAAGGAATGTTTGTGGTGGCATGATGAGTAATTCAAAGGATTAATGAATGGGCTGAATAAGTGAAAAAGGTATTATCTCATTAGATGAAAATTACATTAATAGTATTATATTTTTTATGAACATGATGGATCATAATCGTAGGAAATAAAAAGGATTACAATAATGGAAGATCTTGACATTGAAATGGGGAGGGAGAAAATAAAGGAGATATTTTGGAAGAATAATTACTATATAAAATTGACTATTAAAAGAGCTTAATAATAGATAAGGGTAGCCTCTCATAAATATTACATCATTTGTACTGTGAATTTTTTATTATGACCATATGGAATCATAATCACATGGAATTCAAATGGAATATCATAAAATATGTACCCAACTCATAAATTGGTGCTGGAGAACCCCTACCTTTATATTTATCATATTAATTATTTTGTTGAACCCATAGAACCATATGAACTAATTTGGAGGTATTTATAGAGGAATGGAGGGGGGAATTAATGATAATTTTATTCGGGAGTAAAGGGGTAAGATAATTGGTCGGAGTGTGAAATATCTATTCGTTAAAAAGATGGGCATTTCAGTATAAACTGATGTTGGGTGTCGGGTAAGAATGGTACAACGTATATGTTAGGTGGATTAGTTGAGTTTTGTGCTGAAATGGTATGTGACATATGTGTGTATGACTTTTACAACTAACAAGGAATCAGAGAAGTTGATAGTGTCATTTTAATTATTATGCATTCAAAATACTTCATTTTCCCATTTTTCCCTTAATAATATTTATTAAAAATAAACCATTGTAATTATTTTATTACTAAAAATATAAATTAAATTTATTACCAAATTATATCATGATGAATAATATCACGGGATTCATTAAAAATATTTAATTATTTGAATAATTTAAAATCAACATTTAATTCAAAACATATAATGTGTATAAATTCCATCCCTCTAGTAAAATTAGCTCTCAACAATAGTATTTTTTTTATTAGAGGTGGGTTTAAACACCCCTAAAAGGATCCATTATGGTTTTTTTGAAACCACTATGTAATTTTGTGTCATTGAATATTTAATGACGGTTTTTTTTTTCATGATCATTTCATTTATTTTCATTAAAATTTATACATAGTGGTTCTATTTTTATTATCGGTTGTTTTCCATTATATAAAAATGTTAAGGTAGATATTTTAATAGCATTTTTTCTTCTTGAGTAAAATTTTTATTGGTGGTTTTAACAATTTTAATTCTATTAAATGGAAGAAAAACTACCAAAACGTTACAAGTGATGGTTAAAACCACATGTATTAATGAATATTCATTAAGGATAGTGTTCCAGGCTGCATGGTCCACCAAAATCAATTCACAACCAATATTTACCATAAAAATGAAGTCAATAGAGTATAATAGAAAAATAACATTCTTATATTTATAATAAAATATGTATCATAGGATACTACTTTAAATTTAATAGTAGTGTTAAAAATTTAATGTCTAGAAAAATTACAAGACACATATGGTCATGGATAATCTACTGAGATGCATCAATCCCCACATCTAATCATAATTTCAACAATTAAATAAGTTAATGAACCATAAATTACAATAATATTAAACAATAATAAATAAAATATAGTTCAAATAATATATTTTTTGACCTAAATTATTTTTATGTAATTCTATAATGATGAATAATTGGTAGCCATGTTCATGTTTAGAAAATTTGTGTGGCACTATATGAGGCATGAGACTCAGTACTCAATTCAACATATCAAAAGGATCTTGTAGCTTTTTGTTGATTTAGTTTTACTCATACTCAATATAAAAATTCTATGAAAATAATCATATCTAGGACCGTCCATACTAAAATATCCACTCAATGAGAGACTATAATATTCCAATGGAAGAAGATCATCATCAAATGGTGAATATCCATCATATTATAAAAATAATGATATATATTTACGTAAATGAATGTATGTAATTAAATTTAACTTCAATGATTTTATTTTAAGTCTGTAATTAAATTTAAAATTTTAAATAAAAAACTATTTTACCTAACAATTGAAAACCTATTGTTATGTACATTAGAGTTCGACATTAAGAATCCTTTTCAATATTTTGAGAAAGAAAATATTAAAAGTAATTTGAATAATAAAAGTGTAAATTTATGCATTTTACCACTCTTGCACAACCAATGAGGGTTTTTATTTTTTCATGAATAATTATTTCATCTTCTTAAACACAATATCCAACAAATTCTTCAATGTCAGGACCCGACCATGTTGTGTGTTAATAAGTGATTCATTATCATTAAAAATATTCTTCATTGCATCAATTTATTTTTTTGGAATATGATCATAGAAACAAATAACCACCCTAACTTCATAAATGAATATTTATGTAACCTATAATACACTAGTGATGCAGATGTGTCAGAAACCATCCCCCTATCATGATCAGAATGCTCCTTTCCATGAACTCAATCCATGGTGTGTCCGAGGATACTGAACCTGACCAGAAAGCATTAGGGTCTAATGATTCTAGGAGTGTACACTATAAAATGAAAAATATTATTTTATAAATTATTTTAATCACACCAATTAATTTTTAAAATTCTGTTCTACAATGTTTTCTCTGGTATTTTAAAATAACTACCTTCTATTTTGACATCGAACTAAAATTTTATCATTCCATCATATTGAACTAACACTACTGAAATTTTAAAAGAAGATTAGAAATAATAATGTGAAATGTTATATTATATGATGTTTTAAGGGTATATTTTATAATTACTAAAATAAAAACTTTCAATTTCAGTTACTACAAAATTACATTGGCTGAGAAGTGTGGGGAATCTGTTTCTTCTCTATATTGAAAGATTTATTCATTCGAATCAACTGAAGATATTATATTTCAATTTAAAATATAATTTAATTAAAACATTCTTATTAATTAGTATAAATATAATAAATTTTCTGATGATATTCTATGTTGTGATAGTCAATGAATGTTTTCAATTACACCCTTGTAGTGTATTTGGGGACCTTCTCAATCATATATGACAATGACAGAGATGTGTTATTAAATTCATGATATAATAGCAACTTGATTTTTTTATCCAATACTTTTTATGATACATGGATGCTAAATGAAATTTGGAACATCATAATGGACCACCATCTACAAATAAATATATAAAATGCATTAAATTGGACCCCCAGTAAGAAACAATGGTTAATTTAATCAAATATGACTACATCATAATGTTTGTTTAATTATTTCATAATCAAACACCTCCTTTTTGTAGGATAATGGATAGTGACTCCAATATAAATAATTAAATTTTATGGATTCCACTTCACCAGATAAATGCCCTTAGAATTCCCCCAAAAAGTTTTGTATTATCTTGATTGGGTACACCATATTCATCAAAAGGAAAAACTATCTTCAAATTTGTGAAATTCCAAACATCCTGAATATTTATGATTGTATATTTTCTGTTATTATTTTCATCTATTTGACATATAAATTAAATAAATATTATCAATATTGAAGAGAGTAATGGTGTCACATAAATATACATACAGATGACTATGAACTATTAACAACCACTTTATGGAAAAAATGTTTGGATAAAATACTACGAGCACCCATCATTGATATCCTATGTAATTTTTTGATGTCGTAATTTAATTTATACCTATAGATTAATTTATATTATAAGAATATAAAATGGTATCAAAAATAGACTTAAATATATGTGATGAGGTGTACCTTATGTCATAGTGGAAGAATTAGAATTGTGTGATGTAGAGTGGGTATTTTCATTAAACCTCTTTTGAAATAGAATACCAACAAAAAATATTCCATGAATTTATTATTATAAAAATATAGAACTTTCATTCATTAATATAAAAATAATTCATTATAGATAATAATAAATAAAAACAACATATAGATTTTATTCCTAGTTGATATTGTTTTTATCATATTCCATTAATAACATTATTTCGTCATTTTATATTTTCATATTCTTTTTAACTCTCTCCCCCAAGAAAAAAATTTCAAATATCATCATGTTAAAAATATTTAGTCATTTTTTTTGGATCACTATCAAAAATTACATCCCCTTCATCATATATAACATATGTTTCTATATATTTCATGTGTACAATAACACTCCTCCCATCATCTACTATATTATCAACATAATATACTATTTTTTCATTAGAATACATGGTATACAAATCATGTTCTTTAATATCACATGTTTCGATCAATTTCTAGAAAATAACATAAGTAAATTGTAACGACTCATTTGTTATACTGCTATTAATATTGACCCACTTACATTAAATTATCTCAACATCAAATTTCTCTAAAAAAATGATGCAACGACATGAAAAAACATTCCATATCAACCATGAAATATTACTATGAATATACCACTATATTGTATTTTTAAATCATCCATGCAACCACAAATTACAAACTTGAAACAAAAAATATTTTCATTGTCAAATCTCCTAGCTTACATTAATGAAACTGTAGATAAAAACACTAAATATTTGATATTTTTTCTAGTTTATCATCATTAATTACCTATAAATGTGGACAATAAAAATGATACAAAATTTAAATAATTATCATCATGTTTGAATGACATATTAGATTATATTCATACTCGACATGAAAATAAATGAGAAATTTCATTGGAAACAACTTTTGTTATTTGTGTATCATTTTGAGTTCGACTGTTAAGGAATATATTTATTTTTGTACATAATTCTCTTGAATAGAGATCATCAAATTCTATAATGAGTCGCCCATATTTTTTCCTATAATAACATCATAACTATCAAAAAAATTAATACAATTCTCTAACATCTTAACATAATATTTGAATCATTTTTTGGTTCATTATTTCCCAAAATTGAAGTTGATTAACAAAAACACATCCCACAAGATTAAATAATGCATATACAGAAACACAACACCATGTGTATATATTTATACTCTCTTTAGTGAATTTACCTTCTATAATTGGACCTTTTGGATGAAAATTAATTTCCACATAAGAATTCAACTAACCAATATACCTAATTGTAAAATCAATGATAATAATAAATATGTTTTGGAAATTTTGGCTAAAAAATGCACATTTTTAATAAAATAAATATTAACATAAATACCTTTATATTGGATATATATTTTAATATGGTATGAGCCCTCTAATTTTAGCTTCTTTGGGAAAAATACACGATTATAAGATCATCATTGTGGAAAATTATTTTATAAATCAAATCACAAAATCCCAAGGCATCGATATATTCCATTCATGCATTATATCATGTTTAATGGAGTTTAATTTATTCTCACAATAATTTGTAACAACCACAAGAAATTTAATTAAAATGGTGGTTATTTTATTAGGAAACAAACTATGCATTTCTAATGATAGTGTCTATTCCATCAATACATGCAAGTCATGAATTTTCATTCCAAGTATCTTATGGTAATTAATATCAATACATCATGAATTATGACAATAATATTCATTTTATACTCACAATTATAATATTCCAAGTAAAATATCTTTTTGATTATTTTTCATAATGAAAATATCCATTGGATACTTCCCATTATTAGTTATCTATGTGATCACTTTAGATATTTATTTATTCCATTTCCTTAAGAGAATATATATTATACCTTTATTTTCTTTTGTCATTATGAAATGTAGACATCAAATTATCAAACACATTCTTCTCAACATGAATACCATAAATATTATGACATAAAAAATTAAATTTAGAATATGTATGTTCAAAAAATATGATATTTTACTTCCATTTTTGTTTTTTAATTATATATGTTGGTGGTTAACTAATTTTCCACATTTATTAAGTTGTAGATATTTTTAAAAATTCTATACTGACATTTGATAATTATTCCAACAATTTTGACACTGATACTAATTTCGAGGGAAGCCTAAAATCACTTTTTCCATTGAAATGTCACTTTTTAAATTGAAATCTGTTAGTTGTAGTAAGGAAATGATAGTGAAAAACTGAAAAAAACTATTTGCAATATGGTATCCACTGAGACTAAAAATGAGTGTGAAAAAAATGGAAAAAGAAAAATAGTGTGTATGTATTAATATTAAAAATTTCATAGTCTAGGAAAGTTAATAATGGCCAAAATAATTGTAGAATTGATATTTAATATTTTTTTCTAGATGAAACATATGTTCCTACAATTTGATTCATAATGTCTATAATTATTAAATATCAGTCTATTGGATAACAATAATATTTTTCTAGTAATTATATTTCCACAAATATTAATCAACATAAGGAATAAAATATGCCTTATACACATCCAAGGATGTATATTATAAGGAATTCAAATAATTTTCCTTATATTGTAATTACTACTAAAATTAACAAAATGATCCAATACATCACATTTTAGTCCCAATTATAAATTTATAGGATCAAAATAGAAATACAGATGTAATGAAATAGAAGACTTTTATGATCTTTAATATCTTGGATGTTCCATGAACTCATTGTTATTATTATGAAATTCAATCAACATGATATGTTCGTCTATTTTAGTTGAATTTTTTAAAAAACATAGTTTTAATGCAATGTAATCTAAAATATTTATAGAAATTTTGTTTTTTAGTTTCATTAAGGTAATACTCAAATTCATACTGATGTCAATATTTTTTTATACCCTTCCAGTAGTATAACATCTTTTGATATTTTTGCTATTTAAATAATTCATCAAATAAATAATACAGTAAAATCATAACAATTTATAATAATAACATTCCATTTGTAGCATATAATAAATGCTACACCACGCCTATGAAAAGATACAAATATTATTATATAAATAACACCATCATGACCTAGGCATTAATGTAATGTGTGACCATAATATCTTAAAGCCGATGCCTTTATGTATTATATTAGAAAAGAAAAAATATTCCAATCCCAAGGGACTGAATAGTTTATATGTTTTTGAAAACAATGTTATATAAATGAAACCCATATTACATTATGAAAATAAAATAAATCATTACAAAAATAAAATCTCCACATCCTTGAGATTCATTCAAAGGATTCATATTGATAACCTAGGTAATGTAAACAAAAATTAACATGAGATCATATGCTTAGTAAGGATATGTATAGAATAAATTTAATGAATCAATGAGTATAATAACAATAGAAAACTAAATAAAAATACACATATTCCATTTAAATATCTTGATAAATAATATTCAAGATGGCATTTTAAATAACTGAAAGAAAATCCATTTAATCAATAAAATAAGAATTAAATGAATCCATAGATATCACATGGAAAAATTCATAGGGATAATAATAAGAAAAAAATATTAAATAATTGAAATTCTTACTTATCGAACATCAGGTTTCCTAGGAAAATGATATATTTGCTATTATGATTTATTCTCAAGACTAAAAAAATTCTTATTTGCCAACTAAATTGCCTCTTAAGACTACTAATGCATCAAATAGCCTTCCCAAAATGAACATTAATTCATATAGTGCATATCAAAATAATTTTCCATCTATTGAAAAATATATTTAATCAGTGAATAACATGTATAATCAATTATCTTTATTAAATAAAAGATACATATTTATCAATAATTCCCCAATTAATAAAATATTTGTTAAAGTGAAAACCGAACGATTTTTTTATAAATTTCATGAAATAATAATATGGATTTTTTGATAATATTTTTGTTTCGATAAATTTAATGTAAAATAATAATTACAATAAAGAAGTGAATGTTTCAAAATAATGTTAACAATCTCAAAAGAATGTGATATTGTGAAGATAACTTTTACCACGTGATGATTTTCAATTGAAAACCCCATAGATTAGATAATTCAAATTAAACCCATAATTATCATGACAATAAAAATATTGAAGATATTATATATAAAAATGTGTAGTAGATACACCACAAAAAATAGGTATGTTTTGATTATGTCATTTATCTCACATATACAAAAAATGAGATGGAAATCCATTACCTTACAATAGATTTTTGTTGTGTGGTCGTTAACCACTAGTATAATTTTTTAAAATGTGTTACTAAAAAATAATAATATTTATCATATCATTTATGTTCTTATTATGATATCATATTACCCATTTGATAGTAATTTTTCATCAATTTCACTATTTTAGGCGTTATTTTACTAGATTTTTCAGTATGTTTGGACTTGTTAGTTGTTGTTCATATTACATAGTACATGATTTAATCATATGAAGAATGTGAAACAGGATTTAATAATAATATATAATTGTTGGAGATGAGAAATTAAATGCACCATTCATGGACAATGTTGACAGTACAAACACTTGAGCGGTACTTCCAATTATTTTCCATATTGAAAGAATGACATGTAAATTAAATATATGTATCTTATAATTACATTGTCATACTTATGTCATATATTTCACATGTGTTTATTAAAATCATATTAAATATACTATATGTTTAGTGTGAAGGAATCAGTTTTCTTTGTGGAGATCACTGAAAAATATTTATCTTTTTACAATAGTGGAATAACTATTGGAAAAAGTGTATTTTCTATTGGTAAAAATTTTACCAGCATATATCTTAATATCAATAAATGTTTCGTAAAAACACTATTACTATATGTTATTTTAGGAGATAAAAATGTTCTTTTTCAATTTTTACTATACCAACAGATAATATATATGCTGCTTTATGTGTTTAACAAAAGGTTACGATGACAATTTTATCTATTAGTAATAATATTACCAACATATAATATATATTTATTTTTGAATTATATTTGATTAAAAATTATAATTTTTTATTTCTACTAAAAGTTCATATTTTATATATTACTTTATCAAAAATAATATAGAAAATATGATTTTAATACATGTTCAAACTTCGAAAAACATTATGTATATTAACAATGAAATATTTTATACAAAACGATAGATCCACCAATATTAATAATGAAATATTTTATACAGAATTAGGGATCCACTAATCCCCCCCATGCTGGATCCCCCAATAGGGTCCATCCCACCTCCAGGTGACCCATCCATGCTAGGAGACCCATCCATTCCATCTAGTAAACTCTAGCTCCATCACCCTAGCCATGTCAATTCCCCATCCATGCCATCTAGTCACCTCCAACTCCAACTACCTGCTCCAAATAAAATAAAGTTAATATATGACTAAAAAAATGAGGTTTTTGAATACTATCATGCACATCCTAAGCCACCGCCATAATGGATGGCCCATGATGCTTGTCATAATCCCCTAGAATCCATCCATAGTCTTCCAACATCAACAAAATTCAGTAATAACAATGAATAAAAACAATACTTCACACTCATTTAATTAAAAAAATAGAAACAAAATCAAAACTCAAGTAGTAATTCAATATGAACACTCAAAATAGACAGACAACCTTTTAAAAAAATATAAACTGATGATGCATCTCATACTCTTCTCGACTCCATCTATGATATTCCAATATCAGTTTTCACTATAGTGATTCGCACAATAAATCTATTTATCTCATACTCCCATTAATGTCACCCTCTACATTTTGTAACTGAAAACCTCAATATACCAATGGTATATCAACATTCATTGAATGTCCAATTTAATTTAATTTAATTTTTAGGCAAATGTGTGAAATATCACTTATATTTATTTAAGTGTTGTAATACATTAAAGTACAACTAAATCTTCTGAGAGATATATAATTTTTATAATTCCAATTATTTCTGAAAAGGATAAGTCTAATAAATCCCTTGTAAAAGATAAGAAAAATAGTATAGGCAAAAATAATTCAATGCTAACTAAGTCGTGTTTAATGAACTGTAGTATGAAACATTCCAATTATAGAAAATCATAACACTATGATTGAATAACTAAAAACCACCCAAAAGAACAACATATTGGACCTCTAGTATCTTCTTCCCATCCTTATCATCACAAGGCTATCAATCATTCCTCAACCATCTATCTACATATATTTATAGTAGATGCAATTTAAAAAGATATTGGGAGAAATATTTTCAAAAATAAGATCACCATTATTGAAAAATATCCTTGCACATCTATTAACATATCAAAATTGAGAGTACAAAATTCATAGACGATAATATGGTACTTAGAGACTGGAATAATCATGATTATTCAAACAAAGAAACAAAGAAACATAATGGTTAATCATACAAACAATTATAACATTACATTGGAAAGTAATAGAAGGAAAAATACCACAAGACCAAGACAAGAATGGATTCAATGGTTCGTCCAAATGAAATCATGAACTGAAAAAACACTCCCATCACCTAGATAACCAAAGAATAGATAAATGTCATATCCAACACAAGATTACATACTGCATTGATGATTAGATACCCATATCCCTGAGGAAAAACATATTACTCAACCTTTATTTTCCCCTATCATCAAATGGATACACAATCCATTCATCTTGTTTGCACATTTCACTATAAAAATGAACCCAGTGTTAATAAACCGTCTAAACAATAGTCATACCTTTTTCACTACACACCCTTGAATAATGAATATTAATATGGTGTTGGTGACCCTCCATGAACACTACAATGAACCAATATAAATCATCCATCAAAGCCAATGTACACCTAAAAACATTGAAATGAACCATCAATGCCGAAATAGATCACGAAAGGAAACTCAAACCCATCCTATCAAGAACCATAAAAACCAAAACACATCTAACAGGTGCATCATTGGAGATTTATGGGAATTCCCCCAATTGTTCGCAACAATTAGTAAATTAAAAGGGAGACTATGAACAACCAATTTGTACCCAAAATACTAGACTAATGAGTAAAGATGACAAGGTATGTGATCAAACTATCAATCTAGAGATGATGAGTTAAAATGAGGAACACAAAAATAAATATGAACCACAAAAAACTTAACAAACGATCTCCAAGAAAATAGATGAAACAAAAATTAATAAATAAAACATCCATCCTAATCAATCATCATTAATTTTTTCAAGTCATCACTCAATAACAAAGAGAAAATGATTATATAAATAATTTGATAAGTCCCAAAAATATGTAATATCTAAAAAATTTATTCAGATCATTTTCAAATACAAAAAAGAATAATTAGTAAAAAAAATTACATACTACATTCTATAGAAGCTATAAGATAACTAGTGAATATGAGACCAAAATTATAATTTGGTTGTAGTATTAAATATCCTAAACATGCAAGATATATTCATTTTTTCATACACAAAATTCACCACATAATTTTTATTTCATGATAATATTCACAATAATGTGAAAAATGGTATGATTGAAAACCTAAAATTAAATGATCAAAATAATGTGGCAGTTGTCAAAACAAAATAGTTTAAGGAAAAAAATAAATCCACATTATCACAATTAAATTTAAAACACGATTTAATGCCTAAAACATTCAAAAGAAATTAATCAATAGAGATTATAATGATTGACTAACCAAGAATACTATCAAAGATGGATTTATTGACCAATAATGCACACGCATTTAGAAAAAACCTGAGATATCTACATATTTACCCAAACCTCTATCAAGGATTCCCATCTAGTAGAACCTAATATGAGATTCACCACATCCTAACGAAACAGGACAAAACCAATTCCCACCATGAATACCACAACCCAACTAAACAAATTTTCCTAGAAATGACACCAAATTCATACTAAAAAGCATGAATAATTTCGAAACACCCAAAAGGTAAAAATAAAATAACTCTTCATCAACCCAACGGATACTGGTTATCCTGATTGAATCCAAACACCATATTACATAAAAGGTATCCCCATTCATCACCAAAAAACCCCACAACAACATTAAAAGAATATGAAACAATTTCCATCCTATTTCATCTATGAGGACCATCGCACCAGATGCTAGGGAGGATCCCCTGGTTATCCCACACCTCAAACACTACTAAAGCACATTAGAGGTGAGTGAGTCTTTATCATGAAGGCAAATAGACCTATTAAAGAAATAATGGGTGGAAAATGGGTGAATGGATAGTAGATGTGAGGCGGTGTTGTGGGATGTCAGGGGAGGCCTTGGGATATGATTTCAGAGTACGGTAGGGTGGGGTTTTTGGATGTGAGGTCAGAGTAGGGTAGGGTGGCATGATGTGAGGTCACAGTAGAGATGGAAAAAGAAGTGGTATGTGAGGGATAAGTAGGTTAGGGAAGTGAGAAGTGGGTCTAGAGTAGGACATGGGGTGGGGGAGGGATGTGAGGTGGGGTGGTGGTGAGGTCGAACATAGACAGGGGGTGGAAATGGAGATTAATTATGGTTTTAATGGTATTTTATCAGAACAATTAGTTAAATGGTAATTAAATAATTAATAATTTAAATTATTAAAATAGTATATATATAATGAAAATTGAATAAAGGGTATTAAAAAATATAAATACATTTAATATTTTTGGAAAATTGAAAATTAAAATCAATTATTGGATGTTTTTAATAAAACTCTAGGAAATGAAAAATTCACTTTGGTCATAAAAATAATATATATATCTGTGTGTGTGTGTGTGTGGATATATATATATATATAATATGTTTCTTTTAATTGGTTATTGATAAATGAATTTTAATGGCCTGTTGTTACATTTTCTATTGACTTTAGATGATTTTTTGGTAATAGAATTTTTAATAAAAGATTCACAAGTTAGTAAAAAATTGTCAGTATTAGTATGATAATGAAATAGATTAAAATATTAGTAATAGTTATGTTGGAATTTATTTATTAATATCAACAGATATATCTATCAGTAAAAAGAAGTTCTAGTATTAAAAATTAATACATATAAAAAATATTATCTGTTGGAATTCCTCATTTTAACTAACAGATATATTTTATGTCAATAAATTTATGTTCGTAAAGGAATTTCTTATAGTGGATGGAAGTCTATTCTTCCACAAATTATGTAATAGTATTCCCACCAAATCAAAATCAGGAAGGTATGTTTTATATCATAATTAAATAAGAAGAAATAAATATAAATATAATATATATCAAATATAAACTATAAATGAATTATTAATCTAACCATAAAAGGTGGTGAATGGAATAATGAATGACATAGGTTCTCTATGTGGAAGTCTATTGTATAAATAAATGATTGTGTCGTATCACATTTGATGGATGTGTGTGAAAGTGTAGGATGAAATTTTAGCATTAACAAATATCTGTATTTTTATTATAATGAAGTTATTATTTAATAATTGAAATTAAAGAATTTATCGGTTTGAGAATGAAATAAAATGACAATGATCATTGAAGAATGTCTCCACATTTTTAGGTAACTAATTTTGGATTACACAAAAAGTCTTAATGGGTTGGCATCCATACCAAAGGTATGTTTCTATAAATATGGGATGTAACAGGGGATCTTATTTGAGAATGAAAAATATTAGGAAATTTTTTTTGTAGGTATGAATAAATGGAATGTGTCAGTGGATTTTTATATTGGGAGAGGAGTGGTATTCCTGTAAATATTAAAAGGAAAACACTATTAGGATTTTGCTCTTAAATCATGGGCCTACACTATGGAAACAATTTTATAAAAGGGATTATATGGTCCACATATTCCCAAAAAAAGTATTTTTAGAAGATTCAATGTAATTTTGTGTCTTGTTTTTATGGTTTAGTCCATTATTAAGATAAATTTTTGATTAATCATTGTAAATAATTTTAATCGTTTTCATCAATATTTTTTGTCAAAAACTAGGTTGAACTAATTTTAAATTTTAAATTTTTCTGATTAAAAATTATTAATAAATTTTTCCTAATTTCATTCATAATATTGATAGATATTAATTTAAAATTAATCCAAGATACAGGATGATATTTCAGGTTTTTAAGGTAAAAACGTCCTACAATTTTGCATGTTTTGACAAAA
Organism: Viscum album; assembly: GCA_963277665.1. Classification (NCBI taxonomy): domain Eukaryota; kingdom Viridiplantae; phylum Streptophyta; class Magnoliopsida; order Santalales; family Viscaceae; genus Viscum; species Viscum album. The sequence continues at coordinate 1,725,788,091 of OY728151.1, forward strand.
AAATAGAAGTGAATTTGATTAAGATGACTTACATTAGATTCATTGATGATTATTTTTTTATTTTACTTTAAGAATATTTAAAATATAATTTATATGTAACAATACATTATAAAAGAGAGTATTTTTCATTTAAAAATCATTATTTTTCCCTATTTATCATAAAATAAAAATTCATAGAAAACCCCAAAAAATTACCAAATGATAATTTGTATGATAATATTTATTTATCATTATTTTGACATATAAAATTTATAAAATCTCATTAATATGGATTTAAAATAGGTTCATCACTAAAAGGAATAAAAACTACTGGTATAAAAAATATATTTTCATACAAAAAATTTAGTTTGTAGTGATCATATGACAATAAAATAATTTGATTGAAAGTAAAAATACTATAATGGACAGATTAAATATAAATTTACTATATAAATTCTATAAGTGTTTTATAATATAATTTACTGTACAAAATGCAACAAAATAGTGTTTTGTTTAAACAAGGGGTTTTGTGCATTGCAAGCTATGAACAACATTAAATTTATTCGAAAAGGAACATGTCTTAATATATTAATGTGATAAATTATTTCATCATATACAAATTTCAAAAAAAAATAGGGGCATACCTTCAAAAAATATACATATAGTTTTCATTCATCGAATCCTCTGGTTGACATGTTACATCATCCATTTTTTGATTTTTACAAAGTACCTTTAGCATACGAATCATCTGATTTCATAGTACTTATTATCTAGTATCCTTAATATGGATGGTTTCTTCATTGTATGAATGGTCAGGTTAAAAATATATTTCATAAGAGGTGACAACATGAATTGGGTCAGGCATGTACTTTCTTAGTGTAGATACATAGGACACTTCAGGTACCTCTTATAGATTTGGAGAAATTAGAAAATGATAGGGGAACTATCCAACACTTTCAAGAATCCTGAATGGTTCGATATACCTATGGCTCATTTTATTTTTCTTTCATAACCTAATAACACCCTTCTATAGAGATACATTCAGGAAAACATGAATCCACACATGGAACATTAAATCTTTCCTCTGATGATAAGAATATATTTTTTCCCAACATATAGATGTATTAGTAAGAACCCAAATATAATTTAGAAATTTATTCATCTCATCAATAATTTATAGGCCTTTTATTTTCCATTCACCAACATCATCCGAACAAGTTGGATAACCACACATCTTCCCATAATATAATTTATACGGTTCCATTGGGCACTGGAATAGAAAATATCATTATAAGAAAAGTATAAAAAAGATAGGTATAGATCCAATGTAAATTAAAAGTTGAGTGAGCATGAAATCAACATTTATTAAATTATTTGAATTATTCTTTCAGGTTATCCATCTACATGATTATAGAAATATGTGATCAAATAAATATCATTATCAAGGGCCTTTAGAAGACTCTTATATAATTTCAAGTTAACGTAGGGATCTCGATCAGAATGAACAGAGAGAGGTGTTCTTGTAAGTCTTATAAATTCATTAATATAGATCCCTAAAATGAATTCATGAGGCATTTCATATTTTATAAAAAGAAAATTTGAATATTTTTTAAGGTGATCAACGATAAAAAAAATCAAATAATTCCTTCTATGAGTCCATCATTGTCTCATGAAAAATTCCATAATAATGTTATCCAATTTATAAATATGAATATAGAATGTATATACTAAACCTTTAGGATGCATCCTCATAGATTTCAATTGTTGATAAACTAAAAATCTTGACACAAAATCCATAATTTCATATTTCATGTTATCCAAAAAAAAAATTTCCTTGATGTCCCTATACATATTTTTCATTCCATGGTGTATGTAGAAATTTTATTTATGGGAATAATAAAAAAATTACATTTTTAGAGAAGGTATAGATGGAACACATATCCACTTTCCATATATTAGAAGACCATCTTCATAGACAACGTATGTTAATATTCCATCACAAAAACCTTTAATTTAAAATTTATTATTATCATCATCATATTGATAATTATTTATCTAATGTAATATGTATGCTTTTTCCATAATTTGAAAAATGATTGATGAATAAAATTACTTATAAATTCCCATATCCATATTTAAAATATCAATGAAAATATGATCATTTTAAAGACCCGTAAATTTCATTAAATTTTTTTTCTTAAATTCTTTGGGATTTTACGAGTACCCAGTTTCTGACGGGAACTGATTCCGAGGCCTGGAGAGCCCATAATCAATTTCTGATGTTCAGCTTGGGTACGTTCAGTAAACGAACGAGTATGTTTTTTCTATCTTTTAAACTTATTATCAGAATTGAAATCTGAGGGCACCGATGAAACCGCAGCAGCGGTAAATGCTTAAGAGGACCTTTCTTGAAGGTGCGTTTTCTCAGGAGGAGTTGTTAAAAAAATGTGGGTTAAAAGTAATATAAAATAAATTTTTGTTACAATTTTATTTTCTTATTATATGTGGTTTAATACTATGTGTGGGAGTTGTGGGGGGGACCCACTAGGTTGCTAACTTCTCTTTAGATGATAGAGGAGATGTGGGGCCCACATGAGCCCCCATATTTTCACATTCCCCATAACCCCTTAAACTACCTTTAAACCTCCCTGGTTTTTAATTATATGGATTCTCCTCTTCCACATTAATATTTCCAACATAACACCAGATTTAATTTGACAACTCAATATTAATTAATTAAGTGAATTCAATTTTAAATTTTTTGAGTTTTTGAAAGGCTTGGGAAAATAAAAAATTTAGGGGACACCTTATTTTATTTTGGTTGGCTTTTGTTGTGCTATGAAAAGGGGAGAGAGCTCTTGAGTTATTTTTGTAGAACTCCATCCTCGACGAAGAATGGCAACAATTCATCAAGGATCATCGATCAGGCGTCCCGGTTTCTTCTGTCCTCTTCTTCCTCCATAACATAGGAGGAGGCACCGATGTAGAAACTCACCAAAACAATCATGCAATAAAATATTCTCTCCACGATAAATGAATGAAGACACCACTTCCTCCTCAGATGCTTTCTATCGACGTTTACGGAACCTCACCCCGCGACGCCATTTTTCTATGACGCTCATCATTTTAAAACATATGTTGAGGTAGGGGTTAAATATTAGTTCAATTATTTTTTAACGATCTTCATTGTTAAATGATTGGACTCTTTTTATTGATATAATGGGAGGAGATTGGACCGCACAAACATGGACGCTCCTCCTCTCCATTTACAGTTGATATTCATAGTGGACTGAAACAAAGGCGGTGTGGTGCTCTTGCACCGCGTAGGGAAGATGAATACCATGGTCGGAGCAGGCCGAAGTGAAAGTGCGTGGCGCCGTCATGCCACGCCTGTGAGGCTGAAGGAGGCCGCAACCAAGAACGGGTTGCGGCGGAGAGGCGTCGCGCCGTCGCGCCACGCCTGTATGGAAGTGCCGCGGCGGTTCAGCAGGAGGCGGCCAGCCAAGCCGGCCGCCGGAGCTCCAGGAGGCCGGACCCCCTGCGTGTCCTGCATGGATCAACCAGCGGCCCATAATGGCCGGCCGTTACCCAGGAAAACTAGGGGTTGAAACCCCCTTCCATTAAGCAGGGAGGACCCCACTAGGTCTGCCGTTCGGTTCCAAGGGGGCGGCACCCCCTTCGCACCTTTCAGCCATCTCCGACACGGGCCGCGTGGCGACGCCCACCAGCCGGCCGCAGGGCCACGCCCTGCCGAGGGCCGGGCTGCGCCCAACTGGGCCGGACCCGGAACTGGGTCGGGTTGACCCAGTTCAGGCAGACCCAGGGGGTATTGGTCCGGGTCGGACTGGGCCCAAACCCCCTATTTTCGGACATATCCATTCAAACACCCATAACACGGGCTACGGACCTCCGATCGATGCACTGTCAGATGATTTGGGAAATATGGATCGAGATGTTCGTTTTAGTTTATTAAACTAAAGGTTTCGGAGAACTTTCGTTACGGCCGGGTTGGTTCGAACACGAAACCAACCGGGCCCTCGGAGCGGAAACGCTTATAATTGGAGCTCCGAACGTCCGATTGACGTGCGGTCAACATTGTTGGATTCCACTTAGTGAGAAAGTTCTTTTGGATTACTTCGATCGAGGTCTGGATGCAGCTGGAGTACGGATGGGTTGGTTTTAGATTAAAACCCAACCGGGCCCCTGGAACGAAAAAGCCAATAACTCTCAGACTGGGCATTCGATTGAAGCACCGTCTGTCGCGTTGAGTTCCTATTGACGAGACGGAACATTGTGATACATCATCTATGGACTTCATGAAAGTTGATGTATCGACCCCTTGGCTCGTGGAGCGGACCCTCCCGAAATCGAGCATGCTGTGTGCGGGAACCCTAGAGCTGGCTACGACTATGACGACGATGACGACTGTACTTTGATCCTATGTGGGTTTGGCAGCGAGGATGAATTTACATGGATCCTCTGTGGGTTCGGCAGTGATGATGACTGTACATGGATCCTACATTGGTTCAGCAGCGATGGTTACTGTACTTGGATCCTACGTGGGTTCGGTAGCGATGACTTCTGTACTTGGATCCTACGTCGGTTCGGCAGGGGAGATTATTCAGAGGATACTTCTATCATCTCCACCCCTCTACGTGAGTAGTATACCTGTGTGAGATGAGTCTTTACTTTCAATCCTTATCATCGATATGATCTTCATTCTTTCCTGTGTGGACTAAGTTGTGCTTTCTTATGTGGACTGGGTTGTACTATCCTGTGTGGACTGGGTTGTACTTTGGTTCGTGAGTTGGATCTGAACTAGAAATGATGACTTAGGTATATGTATGGGCATATAACTATGTAGGGTTGGTTGATACTTTGTGATTGAATCGTTCCTTTGTCTTTTATCCTTCGTGGATTCTGGGACACCTTCGGGAGTCTCGGGGTCCCTATTGAGTAGCGTATACTCACCCTTGCACGCTCTATTCCCACACTACGTTTTGTTGGATGCAGACGACGGACAACACTAATCGAGGTGGAGGCTCATGGAGCTGGGCGGTACCTGGAGGTGGATCACTGGACGGGACGTACACGGAACGGATGGATGGAGCCGAGGAGCTAAGGAGACTATTTTTACCCACCCGTCAGGTGGGATTTCCAAAGGAAAACTCAGAGTTGCTGCTTTACTTTTTTGTTGTTGTTCTTTCTTTTCAGTTGTAAATTACATTCAGTTGGGTTTCTGTTCTAGCCCATTTACTTCCCATCACTTACTTTTGTACTCAAATTACTTAGTGTTTACTTCATCTTGTGTACTCTGTGGTGTTTTTTTCTTATATAATGGAAATTCCTTCCATTTTATCGGGATTTATGTCTTTGGTGCTAGTCGCCAGCCCCTAGCCTATGGTAGGTGGGCTTGGGGTAGTCACGGAACAGGCCCCGAGGACGGGTCGTGACAAATTGGTATCAGAGGAGTCGGTTCTACCGCAGTACATAAGACTCTGATAATTTTTTCTGTGTGAAGCAATTGTGTTTAAGGTACTGAGTGTGGTTATCAGTCCAGGGAGTCCAGTGTTGGTGCGGCAGCCGACGTAACCATACACCAGGACCCTGACATATGATTTCCGACCCAGCGCATGAAAACATTTGTTGCATGTGTGTTTCAATGTTTTCATTAGGATTACTTTGTTTCACCTCACCAAGTATACTGTATTAACTGTGGTTCACCTGTTTCATTTTTGGATAGCCCCATGATGGCAGCCAGCTAGGGTTTCGAGTTTTGTGCGAGATGGCAGCCCACCGAGTGATGAGGCCTCAATATAGGGCCCCATTACAGTGGAGCCAACGACGGTACCTATACCCACCAAGCCACTAATGCCACCAACCCCAACAGGTGAGAGTGCACATCACCTGAGTGCACTTCACAAGTTTTAGTGTCAGAGACCACCCAGGTTCTACAGGGAGACGGACCCTCAGGCAGTCGAGGATTGGCTGGAGGAAGTCGTTCGGGTCTTCAGGTTTGTAGGGACACCAGCAGACCTCATAGTGATCCTTGCGGTGAGTCTAATGAACGTGGATACAGGTAGATGGTGGATCCTGATGCTCCAGGTTCACGACGAGGCATCTCTTCTTTGGATGGACTTCGAGATCCTCTTATTCTCAGATTTCGTACCCTCCACCCTTCGTGCGGTTCACATTCAGGAGTTACTATAGCTATATTAGGGAAGCATGTCAGTTACCCAGTACTCTCCAAGGTTTACCGATCTGTCGCACTACTCCACCGACATGGTACGGGACCCATTAATCAGGGCCCGTACTTTCGAGAAGGGATTGAGGAATTAGATCTTGGCATAGATGATATCACTCAGCATTCCGACACTGGCAGGAGTACTGGAGAGAGACCTTCTTGTAGAAAGCTTCCTTGCTGAGCCTATGCCCGCATTGAGGTCTACTGCATGGTGATGGAAGCGGATTCTTCTACAGCTGGCAGTAGACATACATTGCAGAGGTCTAAGAAGACCATACCATCAGGTGGGAAACCTCATGATACTGGATCGGAGGTGTGGGGTACACGTAGTAGAGCTAGTAATTTGAAAGGTAGACAGTGCTATTCATGCGGCGGGCAGGGGCACATGGCTCATGGCTGCCTGACCCGCCATGCAGAGGAGTAGATGACAATTGAGAGACCTCCTTGGAAGAGGTAGAGGTTCGACCGTGGTGGTCCGTAGGGAGCAGGTGGATGAGATAGATGAGCTGGCCGAGCAGCAGGTGGTGGAGGACGCATCAGGGCTCTACCACAACCACCATCAAGAGGTCCACCCCGAACACAGGGAGCTGTCGGACAAGGTCAGGATCAGCTTCATGTAGTGGAGGCCTACGACTATGGCGCACCTGAGATGATTCGAGTTACTATCTGTTTCTACTCCACCCATGCCGCAGTGCTTATAGACACAAGAATGAGTCCTTATTTCATTTTCACTGCCCTTGTTCGGAGCTCAGAGATTCCGATAGAGCCATTGGATCGATCCTTACAGCTAGAGACTCCTACGGGAGCAGACTGGACGATTACACACCGATACCGATAGTGTGAGATTACTCTAGGTGGCAAGATCATCAGCTGGGATTTCTCTGTAGCGGCGTCGAGGCCTTACGATGTCATATTGGTTATTGATTGGTTATCTACGGTCCATGCTCAGATCAACGATATTAGGCGAAAGGTGAGATGTCTCTACACCGATGGGAGTAGGTTCACCTTCACTGGCGATAAGGGAGCCTTTGAAGCGCAGGATGGACTCACGCAGAGGAGAGGACAACCGATCACCCATTAGTTGGCTAGTCTCATCCTAGGATCAATTTATATGCAGAGTACATGTTTTCCTATTGTGGTGGATCAGTATGCAGACGTTTTTCCGGTAGATGTTCTAGGACTACCTCCCCGCAGAGAGATAGACTTCTATATTAACCTATACCCAGGGACAACCCCGATATATACTCCATCATATCGGATGGCTCCCGCTGAGCTTCGAGAGCTATAGGTACAGCTGGAGGACTTGAAAGGTAGTGGATTCATTCGACCCAGTGTTTCACCCTGGGCTTCCCCGATTTTGTTCGCCAAGAAGGCGGACGGGAGCTTGCGACTATGTGCCGATTACCGTTTCCTGAAACAGGTGACCATTAAGAACATGTATCCGCTTCCGAGTATTGAAGACCTCTTTGATCAGCTCAAGGGAGAACGATGGTTCTCGAATATAGACCTCAGGTCAGGCTATCATCAGCTCAGAGTTTGAGACGAGGATGTGCAGAAGACAACATTCAGGTGTCGGTATGGCCACTATAAGTTCGTGGTTATTCCTTTCGGCATAACCACCACTCCAGAAGTGTTCATGAGTCTCATGAACAGGATCTTCCAGCCTTACCTCGATTGATTTTTCATAGTCTTCATCGATGACATATTGATTTACTCGACTACTGAGGAGGAGCACGCCTACCAATTACGGGTTGTACTTGATACACTCAGAGAGAACCATCTTTATGGTAAACTCTTGAAGAGCCAGTTCTGGATTTGAGAGGTCCACTTCTTGGGGCACGTCATCTTTGAGGTGGGAGTTGTGGTGGATCCTATGAAGATCGAGGCAGTGCTATCTTTGGAGCCACCTAGGAGAATGACAGAGGTGGAGAGTTTCCAAGGTGTGCCAGGGTACTATCAGAGATTTGTGCCAGACTTCTCCATAGTTACAGCACCACTCCAAGATTTGAAGAAGAAGAGGAAACCCTTCGTGTGGTCAGATAGATGTCAGAAGAGCTTCTAGGATATGAGAAAGAGATTGACCAGTGCACCCATCTTGAGGCTACCATAGGAGAGAGTAGGGTACGTAGTTTACTGCGATGTATCAGAGACCAGACTCAGGAATGTCCTGATGCAGGATCGGGCAGTGATCACCTATGTATCAGGACATTTGAGGCAGCACGAGTAGAACTATGCTACCCAATACCTAGAGTTAGTAGCAGCGGTGTTTTCCCTGAAGATGTGGTGGCACTATTTGATGGGTGAGCGCTATACAGTCTACTCTGACCACCAGAGTCTCAGGTACATCCTCACGCAGAATGACCTGAACCTGAGATATCAGTGATGGATACAGTTCCTCCAGGACTATAACTTTGAGATAGTCTATAATCCTGGAAAGGGAAATGTAGTATCCAATACTCTCAGCAAGAGGACTGGCATCCAGCTACTTGGATAGGCGACAGAGCAGCTAGTCGCGTTGCAGATATCCTTCATGGATAGAGATAGGGAAGCCTTTCTATAGTCGCTCATAGTCACTCCACTACTTCTTCAGTGGGTCAGAGGGGCAAAGTGTGGGGACGTTGACTTTGTGTCATGACGTGTGTAGATATCCTTAGGACAGTCACCTGGTGGATTATCTAAAGGAGGAGAGCACATCATACTTTTAAGATGACGTACCGTGGTACTAGTTTCATTATAGGAGGAGGTTTTGAGAGAGTTTCACACTTCCATTTTATCGGTACATCCAGGAGTGGCGAAGATGTACCAGGATCTCAGACAATATCACTGGTGGCTAGGTATGAATAAGGATGTGGCAGAGATCGTTTCATGATTCCTCACCTGCAAGAAGGTGAAAGCAGAGCACCAGGTGCCAGTAGGCTTGGTACAGCCTTTGGAGGTTTCGGAGTGGAAGTGGGATAGGATATCCATGGATTTCATGACTGGGCTTCCATGTACTTCCACAGGTCATGACTCTATTTGGGTGATTGTCGACCAACTCACCAAGTCAGTACACTTTCTACCTATCAGGGAGCAGGGATCAGTGGAGTGCTTGGGATGCCTCTACATTCAAGATATCGTACAACTTCATGGTTTATCATGTTCTATTTTATCCGATCGAGATTCTCTCTTTAATTCATGGCTTTGGAAGGGGTTGCAGGAGGCCTCCGGGACGCAGCTACACCAGGGCACCACCTTTCACCCTCAGATGGATGGCCCGATGAAGAGGACCATTCAGACTCTCGAGGACATGCTCCAAGCATGTGTCCTCGACTTTGGTTGCAATTGGGAGGATTGTCTTCCTTTGGTTGACTTTTCATACAACAACAGCTACCACACCACAATCGGGATGACACCATACGAGGCATTGTACGACTGACCTTGCATGTCACCTCTGTGCTAGATAGACCCTGGGGAGTCAGCACTTGTAGGACCAGAGATGGTCCAGGCCATAACGGAGAAGGTGCATATCATCCAAGAGCGGATAAGGACTGCCCAGAGCCAATAGAAGTCCTATTCTTGACTGGAGGCGGAGGCAACTAGAGTTCGAGTATGGAGACCACTTTTTCATAAGGGTCTCACCTCGATGTGAATTACGGAGATTTGGTCTGGGCGGAAAACTATCTCCGTGCTTATCTGACCATTCCAGGTTCTCAGCAGGATAGGCGAGGTGGAATATCGCCTGGCTCTTCCACCTCAGTTGCACCGGGTGCACGACGTCTTCCACGTATCTCAGCTAAGAAGATACGTCCACGACTCGACACATATCATTCATCCCTGGGAGTTGTACATCGATGACGAGGAGACATTTGTGTAGGTTCCAATGGAGATTGAGGATCGACAGGAGTAGGTCCTACGTGGACGGTCGATAGCTTTAGTGCCCATCAGGTGGAAGCACAAGAACCTCCAGGAGAGCACATGGGAGCGGGAGGCTCATATGCTTTCTCATTACCCTCTTTTGTTTCCCTAGTTTTTGATTTATCATTACGGGGTCATAAATCCCTGAGGTGGGATCAATGTAATGACTCGTAAATTTCAAGGAAAATTTTTTCTTAAATTTGTTGGGATTTTACAAGTACGTAGTTTCTGATGGCACCAGGTTCCGAGGATCGGAGAGCCCGAAATCAATATATGATTTTTAGCTCAGGTAGGTTCAGTAAACGAACGAGCGGTTTTTTTTCTATCTTTTGAACCGGTGCTTGGAATTGAAATCCGAGGGCACCGATAAAACCGCAGCGACGGTAATTTCATAAGAAGACCTTTCCTGAAGGTGCGTTTTCTCAGGAGGAGTTGTTAAAAAAATGTGGGTTATATGTAATGTAAAATAAAATTGTGTTAGAATTTTATTTTCTTATTCTAAGTGGACTAATCCTATGTGTGGGAGTTGGGGGGGACCCACTAGGTTGCTAACTTTTCTTGAGAGGATAAAGGAGAGGTGGGGCACACATGAGCCCCCATCTTTTCACATTCCCCAAAACCCCTTAAACTCCCTTTAAACCTCCATTTTTTAAATTATGTGGCTTCTCCTATTCCACATTAATATTGCCTACATAACACCCCATTTAATTTTACAACTCAAGATTAATTAATTAAGTGAATTCAATTTTATATTTTTGAGTTTTTGAAATGCATGGAAAAAGTATAAAATATGGGGAGACCATATTTTATTTTGGTAGGCTTTTGTTGTGATAAGAAAAGGGGAGAGGACACTTGAGTTATTTTTGAAGAACTCCATCCTCAACGAAGAATGACCACACTTCGTCAAGGATCTTCGATTTGGAAACCTAGTTTCTTCCGTCCTTTTCTTCCACCATGACAAAGGAGGAGACACCGACGAGGAAACATGCCAAAAACATCACGCTATACAATATTCTGTCCCCGACAAAGGAAGGGAGATGCCGCTTCTTCCTTAGATGCTTTCCATCGATGTTTACGGAACCTCACCCCAAGACGCCATTTTTCTGTGACGCTCATCGTTAGACAACTTGTGTTGAGGTAGGGGTAAAATCTCCGTTCAAGTATTTTTTAACGATCTTCACTGTTAAATGATTGGCTGCTTTTTATCGATATAATGGGAGGAGATCTGACCTTAAAAACTCGACCGATCAACCTCCCCATTTATAGTTGATCTTTAGAGTGGCTTGAAATGAAGGCGGCGCGGTGCCGTTGCACCGTGCGGGGACGATGAAGACCACGGTAGGAGAAGGCCGTGACGAAGGTGCATGGCGTCGTCGCACCACGCTGGTGAGGCCGAAGGAGGTCGTGTCCATGAACGGGCTGCAGCGGAGGGGTGTGGCGTTGTCTCACCATGCCTGTCGAAAAGAGCTGCGACCTTTGGTTGTTGTCGTTCAGCAGGAGGGGGCCGGCCAAGCCGGCCGCAGACACTCCAGGAGGCGGGACTGCCTGCGGGTCATGCATGGCTCAACCGTCCGTCCATAATGGCTGGATGTTACCCAGGAAAATCGGGGGTTGAAACCCCTGGCCAGCAAGCAGGATGGACCCCACTGGGTCCACCATTCGGTTTCAAGGGGGCGGCACCCCCTTCGCACCCCGCGGCCGGCTCCAAGCTCGGCCACATTAACACACCCAATGGTGGGCCGCCATCCCGCGACAGCTAGGCTGGGCCATGCCCAACCAGGCCAGACCCAGTTCAGGCTGACCCATGGGGTATTGGGCTGGGTCAGACCGGGCCCAAACCCCATATTTTCGGACAGATCCATTCAAATGCCCATAACATAAGATACTGAACTCCGATCAATGCACCGTCAGATGTGTGGAGATACTTGGATCGAGATGGTCATTTAATTATATTTTCACTCAATGTTTTGGAGAACATTGTGTATGTCCAGGTTGATCCTAACACGAAACCTACTGGGCCCTTCGAGCAGAAACACTTATAACTCAAGCTCCGGACATCCGATTGACGTGTCGTAGACTTTGTTGGATTCCTCTTTGTGAGATGGTTATTTTGGCTAACTCTGCTCGAAGTTTGGACATAGATGGAGTACGGACTGGTTGGTGTTAGCTTAAAAACCAACCGGGCCCCTGGGATGAAAAAGCCAATAACTCTCAGACTGGGCATCTGATCGACGCACCGTCTGTCGCGTTAAGTTTCTATTTACGAGACAGAACTTTGTGATACATCAACTTTGGACATCATGATAGTTGACGTATCGACCCCTTGGTTCGTGGAGCGGACCCTCCCAGAATCGAGCACGCAGTGTGTAGGAACCCTAGATATGGCTGCCACTGTGACGACGATGACGAATGTACTTGGATCCTATGTGGGTTCGGCAGCAAGGATGACTGTACATGGATCCTCCGTGGGTTCGGCAGCGATGATGATTGTACATGGATCCTACGTGGGTTCGACAGCGATGGTTACTATACGTGGATCCTATGTGGGTTCAGCAGCGACGACTTCTGTACCAGGATCCTACGTGGGTTCGGCAAGGGAGATGATTCAGAGGCTACATCTATCATATCCACCCCTCTACATGAGTAGTATAACTTCGTGAGCTGAGTCATGACTTTCAATCATTATCATAAATATGATCGTCTTGAATTCTTGTGTGGAATGAGTTGTCCTTACCTGTGTAGACTGGGTTGTTCTATCCTGTGTGGACTGAGTTGTACATTGGTTCATGAGTTGGAGCCGAACAAGAAATGATGACTTATGTATATGTATGGGAATTTTCATAAGTAGAGCTTCATGATACTTCGTGATTGTATCTTTCCTTTATGGTTTATCCTTTGTGGATTCTGGGACACCTTCGGGGTTCTCGGCGTCCCTACTGAGTAGAATATACTCACCCCTGCTTGTGTTATGCCCGAACTATGTTGTGTTGGATGCAGACGATGGACATCTCTGATCTAGTTGGAGGCTCATGGAGCTGGACGGTACCTAGAGATGGATCACTGGACGGGACGTACATGGAGCGGAAGGTTGGATCTGAGGAGCTGAGGAGACTATCTGTACCCACCATTCATGTGGTATTTCCAGAGGATGGCTCAGAGTTGCTGCATTACTTTTCTGTTGTTGTTCATTCTTTTAAGTTGTACATTACTTTCAGTTTGGTTTTCATTCTGGCCCATTTTCATTCTATCAAATAATTTTTTACTCTGATTACTTAGTGTTATTTCAGCTTTTGTACTCTATGGTGTTTGTTTTCTCATATAACGGCAATGCCTTCCCTTTTATCGAGATTTACGCCTTTGGTGCTAGTCACCTGCCCCTAACCTATGGGAGGCGGGCTTGGGGTAGTCACGACACAGGCCCCGAGGACGGGTCCTGACAATCATTATCAATCCTCAATTTGGTTATAACTCCATGATCCTTCCTACTCTATACTTCTGTTACCTTATTTTCTTTATATGGGTGGTAGTGTATTGAGAAATCATAATCCTAGAGTATCTTGAACTATCACCTTTGTCTCCTGTAATGTTATTTCTATATTAGGAAGTATTTTAGAATTTTATGATTATTATATTTCTCACATCATTTACCATATAAATAATTTCTCAATATTTTGAATGTGAAAACTATAGCTGCTAACTCAATATCATGTCATTGATTTTTCAATTCATGATTCATTAATTTTATATGATGCATATGCAAAAAATTTACAAATTTTCATTAGGACACAACCGAATCCATTATTCTATACATAACTATAAGTGGAAAACACATCACTTCAATATAGTAAAGTTAAAATTATAACATTGAACATATATTTTTTAGTTCGTCATTGAAATATTCTCGTCCATTTGTCCAATAAACATAACCCCTTTACATGTAATAGTTTTTAATGGTTTAATCAATTAGAAAAATTCTGAAAAAATCATTCATAGTAATGAATGAAAGTATGTACCTCACATATATATGTTTTTCTAGTTTATTCATTGGTAACATTTTTCATTGAGGGATCAACTAATATTCAATCCATTAATAAACTATAGCCTATAAAATAAACTTTAGGAAGGAAAGAATCACACATTATAAATTTCTCATACAAATATCTCCTTCAAAGAGTCTTAAGAGAGATCAAAAATTGATTTTCATTGTCCTCATTACTGTTAGAATACACTAGAATATCATTAATGAATACCATGAGAAAATCATCAAGATATTCCTTGAATATGATGTTCATTAGGTCCATACAAATAAAAGGTACACTAGTCAATCCAGATGGCAATACTGTAAACTCTAAATTTTTATACCTCATCTGAATAGTTGTCTTAGAAATTTTTTCCTTCCCAACTCTCAATTACTGATACCCACAACAAAGTTAAATCTTTGAAAAATATCAGGCTCTATGAATATGATAACAAATTAATATATTTAGTGTATATGCAACTTTTTATTTATTTTAATAGAATTGAGTTTCCTAAAAACATATAACTTCCTCATGGATCCATCTGTCCTCATAACAAAGGGAAAAAAGGATCCAGCTGGTGAAACCCATGGGTGAATAAATCACTTATTACCCAAGTCCTATAGTTTTTTCTCCAACTCCACTAATTCCAATAGTTTCCATTACATAAGGAATATTTGTTATTATACTTTAATGTGGTATTAAATCAATGGAAATTTTAATATCACATTCAAGGGGATGTCTATGTAATTCCTAGGGAAATACATAAATTTATTCCTCAAAATTGGTAAATCCTCAATTTGATGACTATAATTTTCATCAATTGTGGTTGCCATCTATTCTTCCCTAAGAATTTCGCTTTGTAGAGATAATGTGGGTGGATATAGATAAGAATTATGTGAGTAAAATTCTTGTCTAATGATAATAAATTGTATATCTTCCTCACAAATTGTAATTTCCTTCCTCTTAAAATAAAATTTTCATCATATTTAGAGATCTATTCCATACTATGAATTATATAAAATTCAATAATATGTATGATTACCCGGTCATTATTTAATAAACATTTATGTGTCACAATTTGGAAAAACCAACACATATTTATTTCAATGATCCTTCCCTTGAGAGTATTATTTTACAAATATCATATTAAATCAAAAGTGAAATGTATAATTTTCACTAAAAACTATATAAATATAAAATAATTTTATGGTCTAGAATAAAATAAGGCATTATATAAATTTGAAGATACAATTAATGTACCTCTAACCATCTCATTTGGTACATCTACCTCAACTGTAGTGATGTCATAAGCTTGGCCATCTCCCGTTGGCCACTTTTATGGTATATTCCCTTCACACGAAGAGAATTCATTTGTGTAGTTCCCCATATCCCTACATGTGAACCACTCTAAAAGAATGTTTTACTTCCTCTCCATGAATATTTAATATATTGACCCCTTTCTCCAGACCTATAACAGACTCCTAGTCCCTTAATTCAATTCCTTATGTGACTTTTCCAATAGTTCTCACAATGTCGGAATTTCTTCAATCCCCTCTTATTCTTTAAAACATTCCATTTTTCATGGTGTTAATAGGACCTATACTTCTATTCATTTCCTATTAATTTATAGGATCTGAAGAATTCCTTATCTGTTTTTAAGGAACATAATATTATCTGTTCTTATGATGATATAGTCTGAGAAACTAGTTCCCTTCTAATATATCGCTTGAGACTCTAAAAGAAGTGGTAAATAATACAATATATATTTCACATATAATCCATAGTATACCGGGATAAAATTGTAAATGTATCTCCATAATCAGTAAGACTCACTTATTCATTTCACTTTATGATCATGATATTTCTATTCATCTAAGACTATTGATCATGACAAATGTATTTACCAAATAATCTCTCCTAGATTGTTCTCCCTTCCATGATTTATACAATTTCTTCATCCCTAGTATTCTAGATCAAGGACCACCATTGATCAACATCACCATTGAGACAATACACTACAAGTGTATCATTTTCCATTTCACTGCATCCCAAGGCTGTAAATATCTTCTGTAGATACATAATCCATTTCTTGAATACAATTCGGTTATTAGTTTCACTAAACGATAGGGGCCCTTATCCTTAGTAGTCTAATCTCTTCCTTTTCCATGATTGTTGATATCATTAATCTTTCCATGTGAAATTTCTAAATAATGTAATATATTGGAATAACTAATAAATTCTTAAATTTCAATAATTGTATAACACTCAACATAAATTAAAAGTTTGTTCATAATAAATCATAAATTAGGTTAAATTGGGGCCTCATATCTTTTAAATCCATAATTGTAATTCCCTTGAATTTCCATATAATTTTTTTGATTATATGGAATTATTTGGCGACCTAAAAATCTGACGGTGCACGATTCTGAGGCCCAGAGTTCCCAGAATGATCCATCGAAATTTTTTTATGCTTTAATTAGCAAGTGTAGGCAGTTTTCCTGAAAAAATGGAATAACACTTAAACGTTTTCCAGGATAAAAAATCTGAGGGCACCATTGCGTTAATGATAGAGGGTTTACCCTAGGCACAATTTATGTTTAATCAGTGCAATCCTATGTTGAGAAAACCCAAAAATGGAATAACCAGAAATAAAATAAATATATAAAGTTATTTTATTTTTCAAATTATTATTACTCATGAATGGTAACACAGATTAAAAATATGAGACCCCTGCTAAACTCTGGTGGGTAGGATTTCCTTAGGATGATACTAACATTGGTCAGTGTGGGCCACTAGTGAAAATTAGTATTCGGTCATAAATAAAATCATTATCTGTGAATTATTTTATATTAAAATCATTAACATCTAAAAGTCAACTCTGATTGGATATACAACAGTACCATTGGGTTCGTTGGGGGCGTGTTTCACTTAGGTAGAGCCTAACCACGACTGGCACAATTCAAGGGTGACTGTTAATAATTTTCTGAATTTTTTTCATGTACGTTCAGTAAACAAACAAGCAGAGTTTTCTAAATTTTGAACGGGTGATCGAATTAAAAATCTGATGGCACAGTTGAACTCGCAGCATTTGGATTCACATATGGGAGGATTAACCTCCACCTTAGTGGGTCTGCTAAAAATATAATTTTCACTAACTTATTAATGATTAACAAAATAACAAGTTTTTTATTTTATTTTATTTCTTTACTCCGATGGACGAAAGGCGCTGGAAGGACCGGCAACGTGTCAAGCCAATAAAAGGATTGGATCTTCTTTTCTTGTATCCAAACTATTGGGGATTTTAGTGGTTAATTAATTAAATGAACCGCATTAATTCCCGGATGTTTCACACTCCTTCTTCTCTCATATTTATATGGATCTCGGGGAATGGTGTTGGCACGACTTCACCAAGCGACAAAGCCCTGAAAATGTACAACGATGCTAACGACCTAGAGGATGTTACTAGTAACAACAAGTAGAGACGATCTCCACTGAGTCACGATCAAACAGAAATGATGAAGGAGGTTCTGTCGACCATCGTCAACAAATGACTCTTCCATGTTGGGGGTTATTTCATTTCTACATTTTTTATTACCTCTTCCCCTTTCTTGAAATTACATGAAGAACATGGGTCAACTAACTAATGAGTTGACCAACTATTCGTTCATCCTTGGAGGAGGTTATTTCAGGGAATCTAGTGGGGTTAATTTTTTGTTTAACTCAATTGGTTATTCCACCCCTTAACATCCTCTATAATACGAGAAAACACGGAGGGTGTGGGCCTAATGAACCCAGACCGAACCCTCCACTACCATGAATTCCTTACACTACCTAGGAAGGTCGTGATTATGTCAAAACAGGCTGCAAGAAGAAGGTCACAGCTTGATAGCCCCAGCGAATAGAGAAGGTGGTCGGCATTGTGGTCGAATGCAGGAAGGAAGGGGGTATGACCACTACGCCGCCGTCGAACGGAAGCCCTGGACGAAGCCGCAACAGAGGCCGAACCAACATATGACAGGTTCCATGGTGACCGAGAGGTGCCCACGCAGTGCTACTACCTCA
Organism: Viscum album; assembly: GCA_963277665.1. Lineage (NCBI taxonomy): Eukaryota > Viridiplantae > Streptophyta > Magnoliopsida > Santalales > Viscaceae > Viscum > Viscum album. The sequence goes on from OY728151.1 coordinate 1,725,806,289, forward strand.
CCAACCAAACGAACTTCTAGCCATTCTGGAATATAGAAGACCAGGGGGAATACACTCCCCGCATCGGACTGAACAGGCCCTCCACCCTCGGAGACGGGACAACACCCTCAAGAAATGTTGCCGACCTTGGATAGTCCACTGCCCTCAGAAAGGTCGCCTCCCTCGGAGCAGGATGCTGCCTCAGACCAAGCCGACGCCCTCGGAGCAGGCCGCCGCCCTCAGAGCGGGCCGCCGCCCTCGGACCGGGACACCGCCCACGGACTGTGACGCCGCCCCAGCGAGCCGACACCCCACACAGGTCGGTCCGTCCCTTTGTAGCCCAACCTATTTTTTCGGTCCGAACTGAACATCACCCTAGTGGGCCGAGTCCACCTTGGCCTAGCACAGACTAGGTCCGGCTGGGTCGGGCCAACCCGGTTGGATCGGACCCAGGCCCAACAAGGCCTAGAAATGCTAAAAGGACCTTATCTTGAAAATCGGGAATCAGTTTGACAAACCTTCAGTGGCGCCATAATTCATAAATAGAGACTGTCATTTTGGTATACTCCACATGAGTTTTGGATAGAGTAGAATCATGTCTGGGTTGGATTGAACTTGAATCCAACTAAGCCATTGGAATGAAAACGCTGATAACATGCAGACCTAGCATCTGATTGATGCACTGTCTGTCGCATTGGAACCCTTACAACATGGATGTCTTTTTGGGTTACATCTTTGTAGATCTTATTGGTGGTTGAGGTATGATCGATATTTTGAGGGGAAGATTCTACGGAACTCGAGCACACCAGTGGGTGGGGAATCTTGTGGCTGGATATAAAATGAAGTATGTCGATCGATCCTATGTGGTCCATCATCTATCAATCTAGTGTGGTTTAATATCTATCAGGCCATATGTGGGTCAGCGCACACCGATTCTGTGTGGGTCTGATCATATGTGGGTTAGCAGGGGATATTATTTATCGATCTTTTGTGGGTCAGTAGTAGTGCTTCTTATCAGAATAAGATGATCTAGCTTACAACTAATAATCTATACTTATATACATAAGATATACCTGATTGTGAGATGAGTCACTTCTATTTTCATGGTGGTACAATTGTGGTACTTCTAACTTTGTGGTGTTTCCTATATGGTACGTCCACCTTTGAGGTGTTACCTATTTGGAACTTCTAGCTTTGCAGTGTTACCTCTACAGTACTTCAATCTTCATGGTGTTACATGTTTGGTACTTCTAACATAGTGGTTTCACCTGTGTGGTACTCTTAGCTTCTTAGTTTTACCTATGTGGTACTTCTACCTTCGTGGTGTTACCATTGTGGTATTTTATATTAGTGGTGTTACCTATGTGGTACATCAACCTTTATAGAGTTTTCTCTGTGGTGTTACCTTTGTTGAACTTCTACCATCATGGTGTTACCTTTGTGGAATTCATCCCTCATGTATGAGATGAGTATGTCTTGATAAATTAGGTATATTTATGGGAATATACCTAATTAGAGTTTATGTATATTGCTTTTTGATTTGATATTGAGGTGTTTCTTTGTGGTATTTCCTTTGTGGAACTCTTGGAGACATACGAGGTTATCAGGGTCCGAAATATGTATTGCTATAATCACCCCTTCAAGGGATTCACCTACACCTTGTTTTTTATTGGGCATATGATTGAAAACATTGATCAAAGCGGAGGGATCCTGGATTTGATGGTGTTCGGAGGTAGACCATTTGGCATGACGTGACGCAGAGAAGATAGAAAGATGAGGAGTGTTGAGGAGTCGATCTGTACCTACCCATCAGGTAGGATCCTCAGAGGATGACCCAGTAGTTGTTATCCAACTTTCAGTTGTATTTTTCTTTCAGTTGTACTCGTACTCTTACAGATGGGATTTTGTTTGGGCCACTTTTACTTTCATCACTCTTTTACAACAATAGTTTACTTCACTGTTTCATATTTTTGTGTTATCAGATAGTGTGTTTGTAAAAGTTAAAGGCAGTGCATTAATTTTTTTGGTAAATTCCTTTCGTTTCTAGTCTCTATCCCCTGGCCTATGGATGGCGGGATTTGGCTAGTCACATCATGGGCCCCAGGGGACAGGTCATGAAAAAACTGTATCAGATGAGTTCCGTTCTATAGAAGAAATATGAAACTGATCCTTTCTCTATGGAAATAGTGTTTAGAGTTATTAGAGTGGATTTATATTAATGTTGTCCATTTTTTTGTGGGGTGGCCAACATATCAATACACCAGGACACTGAATTCTGACTTCCGACTTTGTGCATGGAAACACAGATTGCGTGTGTTTTTTAAAATTTATTCTTTTGGTTTCTTTGGTGTCTGATGGCCAGGTTTAACTTAAAGATCATGGCGCCCATGTTCCAATTCAGGATTCATGCACATATATAGCCATCTAGGAATCCCGAGAGAGTACATGATGACATCCCACCGAACGACGGGGCTCCGATGTAGGGTCCCTTACTGTGTTGGAACCTTCGGGTGGTGTACCAACACCAACACCACCCATATGGTTGCAGTTACCACCAGCCACACTGGAGGATGGTGCATGCTATGTGAGAGTGTTGCACGAGTTCCATCTATAGTTTACTCTTGGTTTCGAGGTGATACATATTTCCAGGAAGCTAATGATTGGCTAGATGTAGTGGCAAGATTTTTCCACCTAGTTGAGAAACCACTAGAGAAGATGGTGGGCTTAGCTGCTAGTATTTTCAATGAGTGACCATGAGGATGATCCTCATAGTGATGAAGCTTCGGTACTGGGACCTTTTCCCAAGATGGTACCTTTGGGAAGTGTGTCAGTTATATCACTACCCATTGGTCAGTAGTTACAACCCACTGTATAGGTAGAGGACACCGGTAGGATTAGTTCCTTACATGTGTTTCATCATCTGATACACAACAGGTTCTGAGGATATCCTGACTCATAGGCAGGTAAGTACTGGCTTGAGGAGGTGGTCGAGTTTCCACCTAGCTAGGGAATGGTTCGATCAAATGGCAGTCTTGGTAGATAGCCTTCTACGTGGCTCAGTAGAACGATGATAGGTTTTAAGTTACCCTGATCATTCGATGAGGTGGCTTTTCTGTGGACAAGCTTGAGAACCTTCCTCAGAGAAGGGGGACTCTATCCATATTGAGCTAAGGGGTGAGAATTCCCTAGATCTTATACATCATCTTCAGGACAACATGACGGAAACAGAGTATTCATCAAGGCATACCGACCATCCCAGGTACTCGATGAATATAGTACGATTTCTGCTTCCGGGCTCAGACATCCAAGTGTGGTGTGTTTAGGGACATCTGATCCATAACTATTCCTCAATGCATTCCGACTTATGTTTGGGATCAAGAGATAACCTTTGTGGTTGAATGTTATTTGGATGAGTAGATACAGCAAGTGAATGTTAGGTGTGGGAATGTAGGAAACTGGTGCTAGTCTCAGAGACATGCGTGTGTAAAATGATTTAGGATGAGGATTGGATAGGGAGAGATGAATCAACAGGGCTGTAGATGTGAAAGCATAGCTAGGAGTGCAGCATGAGGTCGTCTTCACTTCTATAAGTTACATACCTCCCCCCCCCCATTGAGGACCCAACCAGGCTCTTGGAGCGGGAGAACAGAGGAAGGGAGTTGCTTCATTTAGTCAAGTTGTGAGACCCAAGAAATTTAGTAATGATTCCAGGCATGGTTTTTGTCTAATACAAGCAATCATATCGGTATAAATTGGTACAAATAAATCCTTCCTTCCACGAATCTTGTCCAAGGCCTAGAGTTTCTCATTAAACCTTTCACTTGACCCTCGCATCTGTATATACATTTGGTAGGTGACTCAATAACCATAGATATGCTGACGATGTGATATGACCCTTGAGGTGAGAGTTTTTGTTGGAACAAGTCGGTGGAAGCATCGAGGCCATAAGTCCTTTGTTTGGGTATGGACTGGGAAACCACAGTTCATACTCAAGTTTATTATATTAGGCATAAACGTTGTGGTTTATCTACAACATTCAAATGGGGTTTTCCTTGTTCGATGAAAAAGGAAACCGAGGAAGCACACTATTAACTCATGCATAAGAGGTAGTAGCTGGTCACTCTTGAGTTGGCCAGACTTAACATTGAGGTAGTAAGAGTTTTGAGTTTTCAGGTGCCAATGGGAGTGGCGGTGTGTGGGGACATCTTTTCAAATGATGTTTCATGGAAAACCTCACTGAAGGAAGGAAGAATTCTCCTTTGGATGGGTACTACCTAAGATTTTTACCTGACTTCTCTAGGGTAGCAGGACCGTCGTTAGCTTTCAAGAATAAGGGGGAGCCTTTCCTATGGAGGAAGAAGTCTCAGTGGATCTTTCAGAAGATGTGATGTCGACAATGGATAGTGTTCATGTAGGAAAATGACCATGATATAGTATTTACCCCTGGGAAGGGGAACTTTATATTAGATGCACTCAGTAAGATGTTTTTTCAGCAGCTACTGAGTGGGGAATCAATGCATCTAGTCGTGCTTCAGATATCCTTCACAGATAGAGATGTAGAAGTTTACCTCCAGTCTTTTACTGTCACTCCCCCAATTCATCAGTGAATTCTGGAGGCACAACTTGATAAGATGACTGTGAGGCCCGAAGTTCTCAAATATCCTTAAAACGATATCTTGATGGATTTTTTATGCTGGGGATAACATCATCCTCTTCATTGCATGAACCATGGTATTAGTGACACATCAAGAGAATCTGTTGGAGGAGATCCATACATCCCCTTTAGTAGTACATCCTGTGAGTGGTAAAGTTTTACCAGGACATCCGGTGTCAGTATTGGTGGCCAGTGATGAAGGAAGTTGAGGTACATTTTTTATCATGATGCCTCACTTGTTAGCAAGTGAACAATGCATAGAGCTTGGCATAAGTCTTCTCCCGGTAGGAGACGGTGATCCTTGGAGTTTGAGGAGGGACATCATGTCTTCCTACTAGTGTCACCCCGAAGAGGATTGCAGTGGTTTGGAAAGGGTCGCATCATATTTTCGAGGTTCGTCGGACCTTTCTTGATTATCAGTAGAGTGAATAAGGTGGTATGCTATCTATCACTTTCCCCACAAATGCACCAGTTGCATAATGTTTTCCATGTGTCACAGCTGAGGAGATGCATGCATGATCCATCACATATTATCAACTAGGGCGAGTTGAACATTGATAATGGGGTGACTATTATGGAGTTTCTAGCGGAGATAGAGGATCAACATGATTGAGTCCTTCATGTATGGTCAACACCTCTAGTGTGAGTTCGGTGGTATCGCATGGACCTCTATGGGAGCACATGGGAGCAGGGGGCTCAGATTTGTACTCTGTACCCTTATTTGTTTGATTTCCATTTGTTGTGTCTTTTGGGGATGTAAATCCCTAAGGTGAAGAGAAAGTAATGTCCCAGAATTTCTGTATAGTTTATTTATTTATATTTAATTATTTCGAGACCGTGAAAATTTACTCCGCGCGATTCTGAGTCCCGGAGTGCCCGAAATGATCTGTTGATGTTTTGTTAACCACTAATTCACGTGTGTAAGTAGTTTTCAAGAAAATGTAGAATAACACCTAAAATATTGCAAATTAAGAAATCAGATGGCACCATTGCATTCAGGATGACAGTTTTACCCTAGGAACAATATAAATTTTTCTGGTACATGCCTATCGTGAGAAAACCAGAAAATTGAATAACCATAAATAAAATAATTAATTAATGTTATTTTATTTTTCAAATTCTTATAACACACTAATGGTTTACCAGATTAGAAATCTGAGACCACCACTGAACTTGTGATGGTATGCTTTCCTTAGGCTGACACTAACATTGGCTGGTACGGGCCACTTGTGAATGTTAGTTTTTTACCGTAACTAAATAAATTAAGTGACAATTATTTTATTTTAAAATCCATAAATTTTATACATTAAATCCAATTGGAAATAAATTTGTTCTGTTGGAGTTTTGGGGGATTGTTTCACTTAGAAAGAGCCTATCCTCGACCAACATTGGTCGAGGGTGACGTTTAAAAAAAATTTGAGATTTTTTTCGGGTACATTAATTAAATGCAAAAGCAGTGTTTTCTAACTTTTGAACTAGTGCTTGAATTAATAATCTGAGGGATCCGTTGAAATATCAGTGCCAGGATTCTATTTATGGAGTCTTTACTTCAACCATAGTGGGTTTGGTGAAAAAAAATATTTTTGCGGACTTTGGAATTATTAATAAAATAACATGTTTGTTATTTTATTTTCATTATTTCCTCTAATATTCAAACAACGCAAGCGAGAAGGACCACGTGTCAATACAATAAATATTTTGACTCTTCTTTTCTTATTTCCACACCATTGGGAATTTTTGAGGTTCATTAATTAAATGAACCTCATTAATTCCCCTAGTGTTGCACACTTCTTCCCCTCTCGTATTTATATGGAGCTCGGGGAAGGGTGTTGGAATGACTTCACCATGTGAAAAAGCCCTAGAAAAGTACCATGATTCCAACCACCTGGGGGATGAGACTAGTTCTAGCAAATAGAGATGAGTTCCACCGATTCACATACCAATGACAACGACGAAGGATGATCCATTGACTATCATCAGCAAACGTCTCTTCCATGCAGGGGGTTATTTTTTTGTGCGTTCTTGATTTCATCTTCCATGTTATTGAAATTACATGAAGAACATAGGTCAACTGACTAATGGGTTGACCCACAATTCGTTCGTTCGTGTGGTAGGTTATTGCAAGGAATCCTGTGGAGTTAATTTTTTGTTTAATTCAATTGGTTATTCAACACTTTAACATCATCCATAATATGAGCTATCATGGAGGGAGAGAGTCTAATGAACTCGGACCGAAACCTCCAATACCTTTATTTCCTTGTGTAACCATCAATGTCCATGATCATGTCAACGCAAGCCCTAAGATGAAGGTCACAACTCGTTAGCCATGATGAATTGAGAAGTCATCCGACATGACGGCCGTCCCCAGGAAGGAAGGAATCATGATCACCACGCCGCCGGTGAATGGAAGACACGACTGAAGCTATGCTGAAGGCCGAACCCACCTCTGACAGGTTCCGCCGCGACCGAGAGGTTCCCACATGGCACCACCGCCTCTCCAACTAAATGAAATTTGGGCCGTTCAGGAATCTGAGAGACCGGGGGGGTTACACCCCCCACGTCGGAATGATCCGGGCCACCACCCTCGGAATCAGGTTTCCTCCCTCAGACAGGTCACCGTCCTCAGACGGGCAGCCACCCTTGAATAAGCCACCACCCCCAGAACGGGCCACCACCCTCGGACTAGGCCGCAACCCTCATACCGGGCTTCCGCCCTTGGAATCAATGACCACCCTTGTAGTGGGCAGCCCCCTCTGTAACAGAGGCCGCCCATGGTGCGGGCCACTTCCCTCAGAAATAGGGTTCTCCCTCAGAGAATTATTCCACCCTCGGAGTGGGCCGCTGCCCATGGAGCATGTCGCCGCCCTAGCGGGCCAACGCCCCTGGGCCGCCGACATAACAGGTCGCCGCCCTAGGCAGGCCAGGCCGCCCCTTTTGTGGGCTGCCCCATTGAGAGCCACCCTGTTCTAGAAGGACCGAACATCCGCCCCACGGGCCAAGTCCCCCTTGGCCAAGCCCTGACTGGGACGGCCCTGGTCGGTCTGACCGGGTCGGAACATACCTAGGTCGAGAAACGCTCAAAGGTCCTTATCATGAGAATCGGGTGTCCATTTGAAAAACCTCCTACGTCAAAATAATCCATAAATCATGGAGGTCCTTTTGGTATAATCATCTTTAGTATTGGATATAGTAGGAGTATGGATGGGTTGGGTCTAATTTGAATCCAGCTGGGCCCTCGGAAAGAAAACAATGATAACTTGCAGACCGGGCATCTGATTAATGCACTGTATGTCGTGTTGGAACCCTTGCGACATAGAAGTCCTTTGGGTAACTCCTTTTTTAATCTTATTGGCAGTCAAGATACGACCAATATCTTGAGAGGTAGATTCTATAGAACACGAGCACACCAGGTTCGAGGAATCATGTGGCTGGCTGTAACGTGAAAAAGTACCTCGATCCTAAGTGGGTTAGCATCAATCAATCCTGTGATGGTCAGCATCTATCAAATCTTGTTTGGGTCATTGCTCATTGAACCTGGGTGGGTCAGCAAGCACTGATCCTCTGTGGGTCTGATCCTTTGTGGGTCAGCGAGGGAATTACATATTGATCATGTGTGGGTCAGAAGCAGTTCTTCTTAACAAAATAAGTTGTTCTGGAATATGACTAATCATATGTAATTATATACATAAGTTATACATAATTTTGATGTGATGACTTCTATATTTTTTGGTTTACCTGTGTGGTACTTCTAGCTTTCTAGTGTAGAATGTGTGTTACTTCTCCCATCGTGGTGTTAACTGTTTGGTTCTTCTATCATCGTGGTGTTAGTTGTGTGGAAGTTATATCTTCATGGTGTGACCTGTGTGGTACTTATATCTTCGTGGTGTCACCTGTGTGGTATGCATATCTTTGTGGGGTTACCTGTTTGGTACTTCAACCTTCCTGGTGTTACCTATGAGATATTTTTATCTTTGTGGTGTTACCTGTGTGTTACTTCTTCCTTCATGGTGTTGTCTCCATGGTGTTAGCCGTGTGGATCTTCTACCTTCGTGGTGTTACATTTGTGGTATTCTTCCCTCTTGTAAAAGATTAGTAATCATGATAATGTAGGAATGTGTATGGGCATATACCTAAGTATAGATGATGTCTATTGCTTCGTGCTTTGATATTGATGTATTTATTTTTTGTATTTCCTTTGTGGAACTCCAAGAGACCTATGGGGGTCTCGGTGTCCTTACTATGTATTGTTATACTCACCCCTACATGGGATTCTCCCACACCTTGTTATGTCTTATGCAGATGAAATTAACATTAATTGAGGTGGAGGGAGCTAGGATTGGACAGTTCTCGGAGGTGTACCATTTGTTGTGAGGTGGCAGGGAGGAAGTGGACGAAAGAGGATTGATGAGGAGGCGATATATACATACCCTTCAGGTAGGATCCTCTAAGGTTGACCCAGTATCTTTTTTCCCCTTTTCAGTTGCATTCATCTTTTAGTTGTACTCAAACTCTTATAGTTGGGCATGTATTTCGGCCCCTTTTACTTTCATCAGTCTTTTACTACATAAGTTTACATCACTGTTTCTTCTTGTTGTGTTCATAGACCTTGTGTTTGTATAGGTTAATGGAAATTCCTTCCCATTTTAGGGAATACACCTTTCGGGGCTAGTCACCAGCCCCTAGCATATGGAAGGCAGTCATGGGGTTGTCACAGAAAAGGCCCACTACTAAATATTCGGCCTATAGAGACTGCCATTGGCGGTCACTATAGGCCGATAGAGACATCCCAACAACCACCATGGAGGTAGCTTTAGCCTCGTCGCAATAGGATAACAGCGACTACCATTGGCGGTCACTTTAGGCGGCATAAATTCTGGCCTACATCAACCTCCTGGCAGTCGTTGTGCTATTTATAGGTCAACATTAGCGACCACCAATGGAGGTCGCTAATGTGTATACTAGGGAGCCAATAGCGATGGCCTATAGCGGCCTCTAGGCTGGGGAATTTTTTTTAAAAAAATAAAAACCCCAGTGCAATATCAGAGATAAAACAAGGTAAAAATCATAAAAAATAGAAAACAATTTCTAACAGCATAAACATCATGATCATCATAAACAATAAATAATAAATGTGCTTCAACGATCTGAACAGGTCCATCCATTTCAATCTTCTTCTTCAATAAACCTACAATATGACAAAAAAAACTAAACAAAACAAATGTAAATTAGAAATATTTATTCAGTTATTATATAGAAATAATAATATTAAATCTGACATCAAATCATGGAGCTATAATAATTTAAAACCCCCAATTTAAGAAATGCTATCATTTCAGGATTTTTTTCGTATTTGGTTTAGTTTGTGAAATTTTTCATTGTCTAAAAAGTAATGTTCTCCATGCCCACGACATTACCAATGGGAGTATCGTCGGCTCCTACACGTCACGAATTATATTCATGTGTCATCTACCCGAACATTTCACAATTCCAAAAACGGCTGTTGTCATATGATTTCATGGCATTCTGAGGTCGTTCGGGTGGTGTTTACCCCTCAACTCGCCCTTTTAGCGCACGACAAACTGCTGAAAATAACACAATCGGGCATACCATGCACACCGCATGACTGATGGGCATTTCATATCCTCCTACACCTCATGAATAATATTCCTATTATTTTTGTGTGGTTTCATTTCATTCGGAGCATGTTTTCTCTGAATTCGACCGTCTCACGCCATTTTGGGGTTTTATGACTCCAGAAATGTGTTTCCAGTCACTACAGTCAAAAAACACCTCCGATTGACGTGTCGTCTGCCTGAACATTTTTAAATTCACACCACGGCTATTGTTGTATGATTTCAGGGCATTGAAAGGTGGTTCGGGTGGTTTTGACCCACCAACACGCCCTTTTAGCGCGCACAGAACTACAGAAAATGACACAATCGGTCGTACCATGTGCACAACATGTTCGATGGACATGTCGTCTCCTCCTACACATAAATAATATTATTATTATTGTTTTCGAGTGGTTTCGGGTCATTCGGAGAACGTTTTCTCCGAATTCGACCGTCTCACACAATTTTGATGTTTTCAGACTCCGGAAACGAATTTCCGGTCACCGCGGTCAAATGACACCACCAAATGACATACTGTTGCCTGAATATTTCAAAATTAACACCACAGTTGTTGTATTATGATTTCATGGAATTCCGAGGACGTTCGGGTGGTTTTGACCCCTCAACGCTCCCTTTTAGCACACGCCGAACTGCTAAAAATGACACAATTGATCATACCACATGCAACGCATGTCCAATGGGCATGTCATCTCCTCCTGCACATCAAGAATAATATTCCTATTGTTTTTTTGGGGTTTCTGGTCATTCAGAGCATGTTTTCTCCGAATTCAACCATCTCATGCCGTTTTGGTGTTTTATGACTCCGTAAACACGTTTCTGATCACCGTAGTCAAACGACTCTTCCATTTGACATGTCGTCTACCCGAAGGTTTCACAATTCACACCACGGCAGGTTTCTTATGATTTCATGGAATTCCGAGGTCGTGTGGGTGGCTTGACCCCTAACGCACCCTTTTAACACATGCTGAACTGCTACAAACGACACAATCGGTGTTACCGCACCCACCACACGTCCGATGGGCTTTCTGTCTCCTCCAACATGATAAAATAATATTCATATTTTTCGTGTGGTATTAGGTCATTCGAAAAACTTTTTCTCAGAATTAGACCATCTCATGCATTTTTTTGTGTTTTATGACTCCAGAAACACGTTTCATGTCACCACCGCCAAACGACACCTCCGATTGATGTGCTGTCTACCTGACCATTTCAAAATTCACACAACGGCTATTGATGTATGATTTAATGGAATTCTGAGGTCGTTCATGCAGTTTTGATCCCCCCCCCAACACACCCTTTTAGCACATGCCGAACTGATAAAAACGGCACAATCAGTCGTACCGCGCGCACCACATGTCTGATGGGTGTGCTGTCTCCTCCTACATGTCATGGATAATATACCGATTGTTTTCATGTGGTTTCATTCGGAGCACATTTTCTCCGAATTAGACCGTCTCATGCCGTTTTGGTGTTTTATTACTATGGATACGTGTTTCCAGTCACTGTGGTCAAAAGACACCTCCAATTGAGATGCCATCTACCTGGAAATTTAACAACTCACACCACAACTATTGTCATATTATTTCATAAAATTTCGTGGTCGTGCGGGTGGTTTTGACCCCACTACGCGCCCGTTTAGTGCGCACCGAACTACTCAAAATGACACAATCAATTGTACCGCACACCGCACATCCTATGGGCGTTTCGTCTCCTCTTACACGTAATGAATAATATTCCTATTGTATTGGGGTAGTTTCAGGTCATTTGGAGCACGTTTCCTCTGAATTCGACCGTCTCATGCCATTTTTTTGTGTTATGACTCCAGAAACACGTTTCTGGTCACGGTAGTCAAACGACACCTTCGATTGATGTGTTGTCTTCCCGACATTTCACAATTCACACTACGGCTGTTGTAGTATGATTTAATGGCATTCCGAGTTCGTTCGTTTTGTTTTGACCCCCCAACGCGCCCTTTTAGCGCGCACTGAACTGCTGAAAACGACACAATCGATCGTATCGTGCCCACTGCACATCTGATGGGCATTTCGTATCCTCCTACATGTCACAAATAATATTCCAATTGTATTCGTGTGGTTTCAGGTCATTCGGAGCACGTTTGCTCCGAAATCAACCGTATCACACTGTTTTGGTGTTTTATGACTTCGAAAATGCATTTCCAGTCACCATGGTCAAACGACACCTTCAATTAACGATCCGTATGCCCGAACATTTCAAAATTCACACCATGGATGTTGTCGTATGTTTTAATGGCATTCTGATGTCATTTGGGTGGTTTTGACCCCCCAATGCGCCCTTTTAGCGCGCGCCGAACTGCTCAAAATGACAAAATCAGTCGTACCGGCTGCACCGCACATCTTATGAGTGTTTTGTATCCTCATACACATTAATAATAATATTTCTATTGTTTTATTGTGGTTTCAGGTCATTCGGAGCATGTTTGTTCCGAATTCATCCGTCTCACGCCGTATTGGTGTTTTATGACTCCCAAATGGAGTTCCCGGTCACTGCGATCAAACAACACCTCCAATTGATGTGACGTCTACCGAAACATTTTACAATTCACACCACGGCTGTTGTCGTATGATTTCATGCCATTCCGAGGTCGTTCGGGGAGTTTTAACCCCCCAACGTTCCCTTTCAGCGCGTGTCGAACTACTGAAAAGATACAATCGGTCGTACCGCATACACCGCATGTCTGATGGGTATGTCGTCTCCTCCTACATGTTACAAAAAATATTAATATTGTTTTTGTGGTTTCAAGTCATTCGGAGCACGTTTACTCTGAATTCAACTGTCTCACACCGTTTTTGTTTTTTATGACTCCAGAAACATGTTTCCAGTCACCGTGGTCAAACGACAATTTTGATTGATGTTCCGTCTACCCGACCATTTCAAAATTCACACAAAAGTTGGTTTCGTATAATATCATGGCATTCCGAAGTCGTTCGGGTGGTTTTGACCCCCCCAATGCACCCTTTTAGCGCACGGCGAACTGCTGAAAATGACACAATCGGTCGTACCATGCGCACCGCACGACCGATGGGAATGTCACCTCTTCTTACATGTCACAAATAATATTCATATTGTTTTCATGTGGTTTCAGGTCATTCGGAGCATGTTTTCTCCGAATTCGACCATCTCACGCCATTTTGGTGTTTTATGACTCCAGAAACGTGTTTCCGGTCACTATAGTCGAAAAACACCTCCAATTTTTATGCCATCTACCTTAACTTTTCACGATTCACACCATGGCTGTTGTTGTATGATTTCAGGTGATTTCAAGGTCATTTTGGTGGTTTTGACACCCCAACGCACCCTTTTAGTGCACGTCGAACTGCTGAAAAAGACACAATCGGTCGTACCATGCACACCGCACGTCCGATGGGCGTGTCGTCTCCTCCTACATATCACTAATATTATTCTTGTTGCTTACGTGTGGTTTCAGGTCATTCAGAGCACATTTGATCTAAATTATACCATCTCACGCTATTTTGGTGTTTTATGACTCCGGAAACGAGTTTCCGGTCACCGCGGTCAAACAACAACTCCGAATGACACGTCGTCTACCCGAACTTTTCACAATTCCAACCATGGCTGTTTTCGTATAATTTAATGGAATTCTGAGGTCGTTCGGGTGGTTTTGACCCCCCCCCCCAACGCGCCCTTTTAGCATGCGCCGAACTATTAAAAACGGCACAATCGGTCATACCACGCGCACCACATGTCTGATGGGCATGTTGCCTCCTCCTACACATCATGAATAATATTCCTATTGTTTTTTGTGGTTTCAGGTCATTCATATCATGTTTGGTCTGAATGCGACCATCTCACGCCGTTTTGGTGTTTTATGAATCCGGAAACGCGTTTCCAGTCACCGTCCTCAAATGACACCTCTGATTGATATGTCGTCTACCCAACCATTTCCCAATTTTCACCACGTCTATTGTCGTATGATTTCATGGCATTTCGAGGTCGTTCTGGTGGGTTTGCCCCCCCAACGCGCCATTTTAGCACACGCTGAACTGCTGAAAATGACACAATCGGTCGTACCGCACACACCGCACGTCCAATGGTTGTTTTTTATCCTCCTACACGTCAAGAATAATATTATTATTGTTTTCGTGTGGTTTTCGGTCATTCGGAGCATGTTTGCTCCGAATTCGACCATCTCACGTCGTTTTGGTGTTTTATGACTCAGAAAACATGTTTCCGATCACCGCCGTCAAACGACACATCTGATTGATGTGCCATGTACCTGAGATTTCCAAAATTCACACAACAGCTGTTTTAGTATGATTTCATGGCATCCCAAGGTTGTTCGGGTGCTTTTGACCCCCTAACGATCCCTTTTAGCGCCCGCCGAACTGCTAAAAATGACACAATCGGTTGTACCTTGTGCAACCCACGTCTTATTGTAGTGTTGTATCCTCCTACAGATCATGAATAATATTCCTATTGTTTTTGTGTGGTTTCATGTCATTCGGAGCACGTTTTCTATGAATTCGAACGTCTCACTCCGATTTGGTATTTTGTGACTCCAAAAACGCATTTCCGGTCAGTACGGTCAAACGACACCACCAATTGACGTGTCATCTGCCTGAAAATTTCACAATTTACACCACAGCTATTGTTGTATGATTTCATGGAATTCCGTGGTTGTTCGGGTGGTTTTGAACCCCCCCCCCCAATGCTCCCTTTTTGTGCGCACTGAACTACTGAAAACGACACAATCGGTCGTACCGCACTCACCGCATGTCTGATGGGTGTTTCGTCTCCTCTTACACATCACAAATAATATTTCTATTTTTTTCTTGTGGTTTCAGGTCAGTCGGAGCACGTTTGCTCCCAATTTAACCATCTCACGTCGTTTTGGTGTTTTATGACTCAGGAAACGCGTTTCTGGTCACTGCCGTCAAACGACACCCTTTATTGATATTCCATCTGACCAACCATTTCAAAATCAACACGTCTATTGTCGTATGATTTCATGGAATTCCAAGGTTTTGTGGGTGGTTTTGACCCCCCAACCCGCCCTTTTGGCGCGTTCTGAACTACTGAAAACGACACAATCTGTCGTACACTGCCCACCGCACGTCCGATGGGAATGTCATCTCCTCTTAAACATCACGAATAATATTATAATTGTTTTCATGTGGTTTCATGACATTCGGAGCACTTTTTCTCTGAATTCAACAGTCTCATACCGTTTTGGTGTATTATGACTCCGGAAATGTGTTTCCGGTCATCGTGGTAAAATGACACATCTGATTGACATGCCATCTACCCGACCAATTAAAAATTCACACCATGGCTGTTGTCGTATGATTTAATGGAATTCTGAGGTCGTTCGAGTGGTTCTGACCCCCCAACGCGCCCTTTTAGCATGCGTCGAACTGTTGAAAATGACAAAATCAGTCGTACCGTGCACACCGCACGTCCGATGAGCATTTCGTCTCCTCCTACATGTCGCTAATAATATTTATATTGTTTTCATGTGGTTTCAGGTCATTCAGAGAATGCTTTCTCCTAATTCGTCCATCTCACGCCGTTTTGGTGTTTTATGAATCCAGGAATGCATTTCTGGTCACTCTGGTCAAACGACACATCTGAATGATGTTTCGTTTGCTTGAACATTTTAAAATTCTCACAGTGGGTGTTGTCATATGATTTCAGGGATTTCTGAGGTTGTCTGGGTGGTTTTGACACCCCAACGTGCCCTTTTAGCGCGCGCCGAACTGCTGAAAACGACACAATCGGTCGTACCACGTGCACCGCATGTCAAATGGGTGTTCCGTCTCCTCCTACATGTCAATAATAATAATCATGTTGTTTTCTTGTGGTTTAATGTCATTCGGTGGATGTTTTTTCAGAATTCAACTGTCTCACGTCGTTTTGGTGTTTTTTGACTAAGGAAACGCGTTTTCGGTCACCATGATCTAATGACACATAGGATTGATGTTCAGTCTACCCAACCATTTCACAATTCACTCCATGTCTATTTTCATATGGCTTCATGCCATTCTGAGGTCATTCGGGTGGGTTTGACCCCCCAACGCACCCTTTTAGCTCGCACTGAACTACTAAAAACGACACAATTGGCCGCACTGCATGCACCACAGGTTCGATGGGCATTCAGTCTCCTCATACATGTCACAAATTATATTCCTATTTTTTCATGTGGTTTCAGGTCATTCTGAGCACCTTTGCTCCGAATTCGGCCGTCTCACGCCGTATTGGTGTTTATGACCCCGAAAACATGTTTCTGGTCACCGTGGTCAAATGACACCTCCAATTCATGTGTCGTCTACCCGAACATTTCAAAATTCACACCAAAACTATTTTCATATGATTTCTTGGCATTCTAAGGTCATTCGTGTGGTTTTCCCCCACAACGCGCCCTTTTAGTGGGCGCCAAAATGCTGAAAATGACACAATCAGTCGTACCATGCTTACCGCACGTCTGAGGGGCATGTCATGTCCTCCTAACCGTCATGATTAATATTTATATTGTTTTAGGGTCGTTTCAGGTCATTTGGAGCACGTTTTCTCTGAATTCGACTGTCTCATGCCATTTTGGTGTTTTATGACTCTGGAAACGTGTTTCCTATCACCGCAGTCAAATGAAACCTCCGATTGATGTTCCATCTACCCTCCATATCAAAAATCACACCACGGCTGTTGTCGTATGATTTCATTGCATGCCGAGGTCTTTGGTGTGGTTTTGACCCCCCAACGCGCCCTTTTAGCGCGCGCTGAACTACTAAAAACAACATAATCGGTCGTACCATGCGCACTGCACGTCCGATGAGCATGTCGTCTCCTCATACATGCCACTAATAATATTCCTATTGTTTTCATGTGGTTTCAGCGCATTCGGATCACGTTTTCTCCGAATTCGGCCGTCTCACGCCATTTTGGTGTTTTATAACTCCAGAAATGTGTTTCCAGTCACCGTGGTCAAACGACTCCTCTGATTGATGTGCCTTCATCCCAACCATTTCAAAACATACACCGCAGCTGTTGTCGTATGATTCCATGACATTTCGAGGTTTTTTGGATGGTTTTGACACCCCAACGCGCCCTTTTAGCACGTGCAGAACTGCTGAAAACGACACAATCGGTCGTACCGCACACACCGCATGTCCGATGGGTGTTTTGTATCATCCTACATGTCAGTAATAATATTTATATTGTTTTCGTGTGGTTTCAGGTCATTTGGAGCACGATTTTTCCTAATTCAACCATCTCACACCGTTTTGGTGTTTTTTGACTCCGAAAATGCGTTTCTGGCCACCGCGATCAAATGTCACCTTTGATTGACATGCCGTCAGCCCGACCATTTCAAAATTCACACCACTTTTGTTTTCGTATGATTTCATGGCATTCTGAGGTCTTTCGGGTTGTTTTGACCCCCCCCCCCCAACGCGCCCTTTTAGTGCGAGCCGAACTGCGGAAAACGACACAATCGGTTGTACTACGCGCACCATAGGTCCTTTGGGCATGCCGCCTCCTCTTACACATCACGAATAATATTCATATTGTTTTCATGTGGTTTCAGGTCATTCGGAGCATGTTTCCTCCGAATTCGACCGTCCCACACCGTTTTGGTGCTTTATGACTCCAGAAACGTATTTCCAGTCACTGCGGTCAAAAAAAACCTTTGATTGACATGCCATCTACTTGACCATTTCAAAATTAACACCAAGGTTGTTGTCATATGATTTCATGGCATTCCGAGGTCGTTCTGGTGGTTCTGATCCCCCAACGTGCCCTTTTAGTGCCTGCCGAACAGCTAAAAACGACACAATCGGTCATACTCCATGCACCACATGTCTTATTGGCATGTGGTCTCCTCCTACGCATCATGAATAATACAATTTCCATTGTTTTTATGTGGTTTCAGGTCATTCAGAGCATGTTTTCTCCGAATTCGACCGTTTCATGCCGTTTTGGTTTTTTGTGACTCCGGAAACGTGTTTCCGGTCACTATGGTCAAACGACACCTCCGATTGACATGACATCTACCAAAAATTTTAAAATTCACACCACAGTTATTGTTGTATGATTTCATGGAATTCCGTGGTCATTCGGGTGGTTTTGACCGCCCAACCCGCCCTTTTAGCGCACGCCAAACTGCTGAAAACGACACAATTGGTCGTACCACGCGTACCGCATGTCCGATGGGCATGTCGTCTCCTCCTACATGTCAAGAATAATATTCCTATTGTTTTTTTGAGGTTTTGGGTCATTCGGAGCATGTTTTCTCTGAATTAGACCGTCTCACACCGTTTTGGTGTTTTTTGACTCCGAAAACGTGTTTCCAGTCACTGCGGTCAAATGACACCTCCGATTGATGTGTCGTCTACCCGACAATTTCACAATTCACACCAAGGATGTTGTCGTATGATTTCATGGCATTCTGAGGTCGTTTTGGTGGTTTTGAAACCCCAACGCTCCCTTTTAGCACTCGTTGAACTGCTCAAAACGACACAATTGGTCGTACCGTGCCCACCGCACTTCCAATGGGCGTGTTGTCTCCTCCTACACGTCACGAATAATATTAATATTGTTTTCATGTGGTTTTTGGTCATTCGAAGCACATTTCTTCTAAATTCAACCGTCTCACGCCGTTTTGGTGTTTTATGACTCCGAAAACACGTTTCTGGTCACCGTGGTCAAACGACACCTCTGATTGATGTACCATCTTCCCAAAAATTTCACAGTTCACACCACAGCTATTGTCGTATGACTTCGGGGCATTCTATGGTCGTTCGGGTGATTTTTACCCCCCAACGCGCCCTTTGAGCGTGCGCCGAACTGCTGAAAATGACCCAATCGGTCGTACCACGTGCACCGCTTGTCTGATGGGCGTTTCGTCTCCTCCTACAAATCAAAAATAACATTCTTATTGTTTTCGTGTGGTTTCATGTCATTTGGAGTACATTTTATATGAATTCCACCATTTCACTCTGTTTTGGTGTTTTGTGACTCCATAAACGCGTTTCCGGTCACTGAGGTCAAACGAAACCTCTAATTGATGTGATGTCTACCCAACCATTTCGAAATTGACACCATGGCTGTTGTCGTATGATTTCATGGCATTTAGAGGCCGTTTGGGTGGTTTCCCCCCCCCACGCGCACTTTTAGTGCGCGTCGAACTGCTAAAAATGACACAATCCGTTGTACTGCACGCACCGCACGTCCGATGGGTGTGTCGCCTCCTCCTACGCATCACGAATAATATTAGTATTGTTTTCATGTGGATTCAGGTCATTCAGAGCACGTTTTCTCCAAATTCGATCATCTCAAGCCATTTTAGTGTTTTATGACACCAGAAACGCATTTCCAGTAACCGCAGTCAAACGACACGTCTGATTGACGTGAAGTCTACCCAACCATTTCAAAATTTACACCACGGATTTTGTCGTATGATTTCATGGCATTCAAAGTCGTTCGGGTGGTTTTGACCCCCCAACGCACCCTTTTAGCATGCGCCAAACTGCTGAAAATGACACAATCGGTCTTACCATGCGTACCGCATGTCCGATGGGCTTTTTGTTTCCTCCTACATGTCACAAATAATATTCCTATTGTTTTTGTGTGATTTCAGGTCATTCGGAGCACGTTTTCATTGAATTCGACCGTCTCACACCGTTTTGGTGATTTCTAACTCCGGAAACGCGTTTCCGGTCACCACGGTCAAAAGACACCTCCGATTGGCATTCCTTCTACCCGAAAATTTTACAATTTCCACCGTGGATATTTTTGTATGATTTCATTGCATTCCGAGGTTGTTCTGGTGGTTTTGACCCCCCAACGTGCCATTTTAGCGCGTGTCGAACTGCTGAAAATGACACAATCAGTTGTACCGCACCTACCGCACGTCTGATTGGCATGTCGTCTCCTCCTACACATCACGAATAATATTTATATTGTTTCCCCATGTTTTCAGGTCATTCAGAGCACATTTGCTCCAAATTCGGCTGTCTCACGCCATTTTGGTGTTTTTTAACTCCGGAAACACATTTCTAGTCACCACGGTCAAAAAACACCTCCGATTGATGTTCCATCTACCCGACCATTTCAAAATTCACACCACATCTGATTTCCTATAATTTCATGGCATTCCGAGGCCATTCGGGTGGTTTTGACCCAACAACGCGCCCTTTTAGCGCCCGCTGAACTGCTGAAAACGACACAATCGGTCGTACCACGCCCACCGCATGTCTGATAGGAGTGTCGTCTCCTTCTATATGTCACGAATAATATTTCTATTGTTTTTGTGTGGTTTTAGTTCATTCGGATAACATTTTCTCTGAATTCAACCGTATCACACTGTTTTGGTATTTTATGACTCTAGAAAATAATTTCCAGGGTGCGGGGGGGGGGGGGGGGTGTGCTGTCCGGGGTACGGGCGACAGTCTAGGGCAGGGGGCTCTCCGAGGAGCGGGGGCTGTCTGGGGCGTGGGGGGAGGGATGTCCGGGGTGTAGGATGGTTGTCCGAGGTGCGCGGGGATGTCCGGAGTGTGGTCGGGCCGTCCGGGGTGCAGGGAATTGATGTCCGGGGTGCGGGGGGGGGGGGGGGGGGGGGCTATCCAGGGTGCTGGGGGGCTGTCCGGGGTGTGGGGAGGGCTGTTCTTGGTCGGGGGGGGGGGGGGGGGGGCTGTCTAGGGTGCCTGGAGGGATGCCCGGGGTGCGGGGAAGGATATTCGGGATCAGGGGGGCTGTGCGGGGTGTGGGGTGGCTGTCCGGAGTACGGGGAGGGAATGTCCGGGGTGCGATGGCCCTGTTCGGAATGTGGGGGGTGGGGGTGGGGGCTCTCTGGGGTGTGGGGCTGCTATCTTGGGTGCATGGGGGGATGTTCGGGGTGATGGGGGGCTGTCTGGGGTGTGGGGGAGGGCTGTCCTAGGTGTGGGGAGGGGGGGGGGGGGCTGGACGGGGTGCGGGGAGGGCTGTCCGGGGTACGAGGGGGATTTCTCTAGGGGGTGTTGTCCGAGGAGAGGGGGGATTTCCGGAATATGGGAATGGGATGACTAGGGTGCAGGGGGCCTTTCTGGGGTGTTGGGGCCTGTCCGGGGTGCGGGGGACTGTCTGTGGTGTGGGGAGGGCTGTCCTGGGTGCTGGGGGGGGGGTTATCTGGGGTGTGGGGAGGGCATTCCGGGGTGCAAGGGGGGAAGGGGGGCTGTCTGCGGTGGGGGGGGGGGGGGCGTCCGGAGTGCGGGGAGGCAATGTCTGGGGTAGAGGGGGCCTGTGCAGGGTGCATGGGGCTGTTTGGGGTGCAGGGGGGCTGTCCGGGGTGAGGGGGGTCTGTCAGGGGTGCTAGGGGGCTGTCTGGGGTGTGGGGAGGGGATGTCCGGGGTGAGGGGAGGGATGTACGAGGTGCAGTGGGGCAGTTCGAGATTTAGGGAGGGCTGTCCGGGGTGCGGGTGGGATGTCCAGGGTGCGGGGGGGCTTGTCCGAGGTACAGGGGCATGTCCGGGGTGCATGAGGGCTGTCCGGGGTGCGGGGAGGGCTGTCCAGTTTGCGGGGGGCTGTCTGGAGTGTGGGGAGGGTTGTCCGGGGTGCGGGGAGGGCATTCCCGGGTGGGACGGGGACTACAAATAGTGAACCTAATCTCAGTCATCAGAAAAAGTTTCATGGTTTATATTAGGAATCACATGGTGTTTTCAAAACTATTACTGAACATGTAATTGAAAACATTGAAGAATTAAATGAACAAAAAATATTCAAATCATTAATTAGTTTCATGGTTACTTCTCAATTCATGCACACAAACATTGGATCAGGCCAAAATACACATGATACCCCCAAATCACAAAAAATATCACTAGAAACCCAACCTAAATAACAATAACAACCCCACCATTAAAAATAGAAACACACCTCGTGAATATGATGTGTCATGCATCTTCATGACTACTACCTTCATCAGCTGGGTCAGGGGCCTACAAAAAATAAACATTATGAATATTTTGATAACAAAAATAATATATATTAAATAAATAAATATATTATAAACATGCATCGTCTGATCCCATCCACCATCACCTAGACACATATATTATTGCAGTGCTCTAACCTCAGCGATCAATTGCGCATTTACCTCCTCGGAAGCACACAGCCGTGCCTCGAAATCTGACAACTGCTGTGTCATCTGAGCAACAGTACGACCGACAACCATAGCGCGTGAATCTAAAGAACGAGGCATCCCTGTTCCATATGTCAAACTATATCCTTGCCCATCCCAACCAATAAAGTGATGAAAGATCCCATCCCTTCGCATGGAAAGATGTCGCTGTTCCTCTGGCAGATGTTCTAACTCAGCTTCAAATTGAGCCTGTGAAATATTTAAATATATATATACATATATTAATATAATGATTTTATGCATGTATTGGTAATGAGTACAAGCACTTACTATTAATGCTGAAGCCTCGGGATCATTGCGATCATGAGTCCTCATCCACACCAACATTTTATCATTCGGTGCACCTTGCTCCCCAAACTGTATATGAATAGAATATAAACACAAAACCATATTAATTAATAAATTAAAAAATGAATAATAAAAAAATCATGTCAGATATGAGACACAAGATGATTCCCGAGCCTATGAGGTGGACCCCGCAACGCTTAATTCTCAAAATGGCGTGTCGACACCTCCTGCATTCAATTCATTCAAATTTCTAACAAATCACACATTCGTGAAAATATATATAACAAAATAAATATACAAACCGCAACACCATCAGTAGAATAATTATCAACTAAATCACGCCACTGAGACGGGAGGATGCCTCTCGGGACTTCTTCCAGAATGTCTGGGGAACCCACATTTGGTACACAGTGGTCCCTCTTGACATTACCTTTATAGTCTTTCCACATCTAATGGCATTTTCTCATACACACTGGCCGAAACTCATAGGGACATACATTCAAATTTTTATATTAATGAAAAAAATCACATATGTTATTATTGTTTATACATAGGGAATACCTTAAAATGGTCTTATTACCTGAACCTCCCTCGAAAGATGATCTAATGTGTCTGGAGGGATAGAAGCCCAGTCACACTTGGTCAATGGAAATCGATGTGGGTCGCGTATGATATGACACAGCTGATGAATAAATGTAGGGGAATTCCATCCCACAGGATGAAATACCTCATCAAAGGAAACATCAAACGTCGTGTCAAAATTCCATGATAACATGCCACGACCAGGGCCTCTCTTATGAGAGGAAGAAACAGCCGAGTGTAATCCCATTGAAAAAAAATTTTATATATAATTTGACAAATGTTATATATATATATATATATGTTTGTCAATTACATAAAAAATAGAGACAATGAAATTAAAACACACCTCAACCCTGAGACGTAGATGTCTGAGATGGATGATGTGGATTTGTTGCCTCTTCTTTTGACATGCATGCAGTCATAGAAAACATTTGTAGGGGGACTCTCCAAAGTGTCCAAATGATAAATTGGATTGTTTTTAAAAAAATCAAACTTGTACAGTTGTTAATCAAACAAAAAGGGACTGAATAATTAGTTCTGAATGAATTTTTAAAAATCAGAGAGTTAACAAAATAGATATACAAATTATGTACAAAACCAATCATTTTATAGCCAAATTTAAAATTGAATGAATAAAAAGTCAAGCAGCACATGAACCAAATGAAGAATACCTCAATGGGAAGATACACCGGCAATAACAACAATATAACATGTGTTTAATCACTCTAAATATTTATACCTGAATAAACTTCCAAAAGTGAGGATTAAAACATACAAGGATTTATCAAATGGTTATATAACTTATGACATCCTAGGATAAATAGTGGAAAAATAATTACACCATTCATTAAGCATGCAAATCGATAGTTTCTCCTTATACAGCTGCTCTGAACCAATAAATATATTCTTCACGTTGAACTACGATATGTTGATCAAGCTATTGGGAAACAAATGGAACTGTCTCGGGTTCATCTTGTTCTAATACAAACACTCATCGCCGATACATTTTGACAACAACATGCCAACTTGGATTAAAAGGCAAGGTAACAAATAATACTTGTTCTTCTTGTGATGTAAAAATGAAAGGTTCATTATCAACTCATTCATTTCTGTATAAAATATAGTTAAAATTAACCAAAGAAAACTGATATTGATCAACCTTACATTCACACACTGGATCAATCCAATTACACTTTAACAATATGTAATTCAACCCGTGTGTGTATACAACTTCAATAATCTCTATCAATTGACCATGTTAATAACCATAATCGAAAAATGGACAACCAATGCTACTGTTTTGGGTTTCTCGTTTGACTTTAACATCTTTAATGCAAAATCGAAAACCATTAGCATCTATAAATTTATAACAACGAGCCGTTATAGATGGACCCTCAACTAGTTGGATAAATTCTTCAGTTAGCATGGGGTCCCCAAACTCCCTCCGCTTATGAACCTACATAATTCATAGAATTCAATAATGATATATGCATAAAGAAATTAATATAATACTTCACTCATAATTAAAATCAATTTATACGTTCATTATCCTTGAACCAATCATGAAATGACGCATAATGAGATTGTTGAATTTTCAACTCAGTCGCACGATATATCTCTTCATTTATCTCATTAATGTGTCTCCTACAAATGAAAATACGATGTTTAAATGATCAACTTATGCAAAAAAACATGTAAAAGTTAAACAATAAAAGTGATAAGACACTTACTGCATTAATGGTGAAACTGATGGAGTATTGAACAAGATATATCGATGCACCTGTATCCACTCGATATTGTCCATATCATATGTGGTTCCTTATCCAAATGGAACATCATGAATCCGAGAGGGATTATCTAATTTTCTTCCATCATTTGTAAGATATTCTGCACAAAAAATTTTACGCTCTTCCATCAAATAACCATTAGCTATTGATGCCTCCGGATGAACTCTATTGCATACAAATCATTTCAATGTACTCAAATACCGCTCAATAGGATACATCCAACTGAATTGCACTAGACTAGCAGCCATTACTTCATTAGTTAGGTGCACTATCGTGTGGACCATAAAATCAAAAAAAGAGGTGGGAAATAGTTTCTCAAAGTGACAAAGCGTATGTACAGTTCGGTCATATAAACTTTTTAAATCACTCATTCGTTGATTTCTTAATCAAAGTTGTCTAAAAAAATACTCCTCTCAATCAACGCTTGAACAACATTGGGGGATAAACAATCACAAATTACAATTGGATTCAACTGCTGAAGTAGTATGTGATAGTCATGACTTTTCAACCCTTGCAATGTCTTTCTCGTCAGATTCACACAATTTGAAAATTTATAAGAGTAACCATCTGGAACCTTGAGCACCTTCAAAATGGAATGAAATGACTCTTTATCCTTTGAAGTCATCGTATACTGTGTAGTAGGAAAATATGCCTTATTTCCCTCAGCTAACTGTAAATGAAACTATTTCCTTAAACCCATTTCTTCCCAATCATGACGTGCATTAACATGGTCCTTTGATTTTCCACTGACACCTAAAATGGTCCACAATATGTTATCACAAACATTTTTTTCAATGTGCATGACATCAAAATTAGGCCTCATCATTTTAGTTTTCCAATACAAAAGACTATAAAAAATACTTTTCTTTTTCCAATTGTGACTGCGCTGCCTACCCGCAGCACGAATATTACATACTAGAGGAGCCACCAAATCCTGAATTTCTTATACCATACCGATGTTTTATTCCTCAATCTACGATAACATTTCAACTCCTGTCATGATATTTGGTGCTAGGATTAACTCTCTAGAACCATCAAATGACACTCTGTCTTTTCTGAACCCATGATGAGGGGGGAGAAAACGTCTGTGACCCATGTATTCCCATTTGTTGGAATGATTATGCCATATAGATTTTTTAATTTTATTGTAACAAGGGCATGAAAATTTCCATTTCATACTCCAGCCTGATAAATTTTCATAAGCTGGGAAGTAATTTATTGTCCACAATAAAGAAGCCTGCATTTTGAACATTTAATTCATTTCACAGTCATAAGTCATCACACCCTCGCCCCAAAATTCATTCAACTCATCAATCAATGGCTGAAGGTAAAAACAAATATTATCCCCCAGACTTTTAGGTCCATAAATAAGAGTGGAATGTAATTCAAATTGTTGCTTCATACAATGCCATAGAGGAATATTAAACAGAACCGAAACCACGTGCCATGTGCTATGAGTTTCCCCAACCATAGACATGATTGGATTGAAACTATCTGCTGCCAATCCCAATCAGACATTATGAACATCTTTAGCAAAATCGGGATGTCTCTTATCAAAGTCCTTCCATGCATGAGAGTCTGCCGGGTGGGTTAAAATATCACTTTCACGGTCTCTTTCTTCATGCCATCTCATTAAATTAGAAAATTTAGATGACATAAAAAATGTTTTCAACCTCTGTTTAAGGGGAATGTAACACATTTTATTTATGATAATCAGTTTCCCCAGTATTGCAATCTGACATTGATGAGTCTGATTTCCCCTGTTCTCTTTCCACCTGGAATCACCACAAACCGTACAAATATCCATATGTGCAGTTTGCTTTCTAAAGAACATACAGTTTTTTTCACATGCATCTATGGAATCATATGTAAAAACTAAGTTCTCTGTTAACTTACGATCATGGTAATTCGACTCGGGAATCTTAACGTCGACAGGAAGAAACTTTTTCAATAACACCAATAGCATGTCGAATGATGTGCCTTTCCAATGATTCAAAGTCGTCAAATGAAACAACTCTATGATATATAACAATTTATTATAAGAAGTATATCCAGGATATAATTATGTTTTTCATCATCATGTGCTTCATAAAACCTCCTCAAATCATGATCTGCACCAGAGCAATGATTTATCTCACCGGTGTCAAGATTCTGGATGTCAATGCCTTCATGATCCAACCCATGTACCATTTCATTAAGCATTTCATGCATTGGATCATTCATCCTTACATCAACATCCATCTTAATTGCATCAGTATTTTGACAATGAACATATTATTCTCCATGACGAGTCCAACTCTTATAATTTATCCAAAATCCATTAATGAATAGGTGATCCCTCATAGTGTCTCGTGTGAATTGAGATCTGTTAGAACATTTTCTACATAGATAACTAATATAGTCACCTTCAAATCCTCTGGTGAAGTCAATAAACTACATAATGCCGTTGAAATATTCTATAGATGTTCAATTTGGAAGATCAATCCAACTCTTATCCATAATAATCTCTCTATAACATAAATTTACACAATACTTATTACATTTTTATTTTTCATATCAAATATATTTATAATAAATACTAATTAATTGTTTATGAACCATTTATAAAATAATAATGTAAGTGAAAGCCCATGTCATACTTGATTTCCCTACAAACCTGGAAGGGAGGGGAGCCGAAGGTAGTGCTGCGAGGGAGAGGAGAGGCAGCAGAGGGAGCTGGTGCCAGAGGCTATGCGGTGAGGGAGGGGATAGGCGGTGGTGGCGACGAGGAGCTGAAGAAGAGAAGGCGGTGAGGTGGTGACTGTGTAGCAAGGGTGGGACGACCAGGGAGGGGACCTAGGATAGGGGGAGCCAGAGTGGACGGGCGGTAGCAGCGAGGGGACGAGTAGCTGCAGTACTGGTTGGGAGGGGACCAGGTGGCGGTGGTGTGGCAAGGGATAGGACAGTGAGGGAGGGGACAGGCGGGTGGCGGTGTAGCGTGGAGGGGATGAAGATAGAGGGGATGGGAGTTAGCGGGGTGCAGGGGGGGTTCAGCGTGCGGGGTAGGGGGAGGGCCGAGGGGACGGAGGGTCGAGGGCAGAGGCCATTGGGCAGAGGGGTTGGAGGCCAGGGGGGGTGGAGGCCGGAGGCGGCTGGCGGGATTACAGAGTGCAGAGGGAGGCCATAGGGGATGCAGATTAGGGTAGAGGGCGGCCGGAGTAGGGGGCAGAGGCAGAGGATGGCCGGAGGAGAAAGAAGGGAGGACGGAGGGCGGCCGGAGGGCAGACGACAGAGGGAGGAGGCTGACGAAGGCTTAGGGTGGAGGGAGGTGAGGGAGGGGGTGCGTCGACTTTCGAGGGCGGCGAGGGAGGGCAGACGGCGATGGGGGAGGGCGCACGATGACGGGGGAGGGCGGCGAGGGAGGGTGTGGGACGACTGGGGAGGGCGCGCATCGACGGGGGATGACGGTGAGGGAAGGCGCGCGACGACGAGGTAGGGCACGCGGCGAGGCGAGGAGGGAGGAAGAGGGTTCGGGGGGGGGGGGGGGGGGGCGAAGCGGCAAGGTTAGGTGGGAGGAGGAGGGTTCGGGGGGGGGGGGGGGGGGGGGCGAATCCCCCCCCCCCCCCCTTTTGGAAAAACCTAGCTACCGCCATTGGGGGTCGCTATAGGTAAGGGGGCTCCGAAGCTGAGTTTTTTAGTAGTGGCCCCATGGGACATGTCAGGACATTAACAATGGTATGTGAAGTGAATTTTAATTGTCCTATGTGTATCCCCTTAGAGTTTCAATCCAGGTTCATAGTAAGGAGAGTTTTCATATACCATGATATGCTCGATTCAAGACCAACACAACTAGTTAGAGTGGTTACCCTGGGTAAATCAATTCCATAAATACATCCACTTGTAGTATCCAGTTAGGGGTTTATTTCTATAAAGATCCATATTATAAATATCTCAAAGTTATATATGATGGTCTTATACAAATATCATCAATGTCTTGTTTAAGTATATGTTCCCTAATAGATAATTTATAAATCTATTTTCCAAGGAATCTACTAAACTTATGTTTTAAACAAAAATAATTACTTGACCCAAAATTCCTGGGTTTGGGGTCTTTATATATTACATTAGAAATGAAACAATATTTAAATACCATGGTTATCAAGTTGAATACATTGCATGCTGCAACACCCAGAATAAACATCCAAGGCTACAATGAAACACTTGGACAACCAGCTAGTGAATTGAATCCACTAGTACTACCTCTTAAAAAATATAATTGTGAAATACATGGTATCCTGGGGGAATATGATTGCATTAGTTATGTTACTATGGTAGAGTAAAATATTATTAATGAAGGTTCCAAAAAAAATAATGACCTCCTTTTATGATTCTGGTATTAAATCTATGACAACCTTGCTTTTATTACAAACATAAACATGATTTATTACATAAACTATTCACATGATACAACATGGATGATTGAGATGTCTAGTGTCTTTTTGGATTAAAACAATTTCATAATAACTTAAAACATGAAATAAAACATCTTTATTGAAAACTTCCTTTACATGACCACTACATTCCCTCGTACTTATCATTTCTTGGGATAACCTGAGGACATGCATAAGAAAAGGGGTGAGCTATAAATCCCAGTAAGCGAATAAACATGGAATACACGAGGAGTACAATAAATGTTAGAATATATGAATACCAATAGAGCACAAGAGAAACATGAACATAAAGTCATGATAAAGCGTGATAATCATAACAAGGAAATGTGGCAACATCACTTAACATGAAATTATCATGGGCCCGGGCTCATTGCACATGGAGCATGGGTATATCCTCATTGAAAATGAAGCATTATTAAACACTTGTTTCACTTGAATTAGCACGATTCAATACTATGATGTATCATGATACTATACTTTACCCAATACATTAGACCTCTATAAGGGAGCACCCTTCTTAAACATTTCATTTCATGCATAAGTGTGCCACATGGATCATAATACACATATTCATTAAACATAATCATTTATTCCATGATAAAAAATGGGGAATTAATACATGAAACATTATGATCAATAATTAAATGTGCATACCGGGGAATATGCTTGATAGAGTAATGGGCATGGTATTCACTACACAAAGGCATTGGCTTAGAAAATCGATTCAATTTCGGCTGCGTAACGACGTGACATAAGAATTCATAAAAATGATTTATGAGAGAGAAAAGGGGTGTGTCATCATATTTACATTAAATGGACAGTATCGAGGCCATATAGATAAATTTCCAAACAATTTTAATGAAATTTAGATTGATGATACATAAGTATTGCTTGAATGTAAATGAAGAGAGATAAGTTCCTTTTGGAATTTCATCATAGTAACGAGTGTACATGGGAGGAATTTAATGAGATAGAAAGGGGAATCCCTTCATTAAAACTATAATAGGGCAGTATGGGGGAGGTGAGAAACCATACCCCAGAATGTATAATTGAAATTAAAAGGGCATAACAATATAAAGAAAATTGGACAAAAAAAGTAAAAGGAAGAAAAAAACCCTTACATGGAAGTGTGCTTCCAAGGCTTGAGAGAGGCTTCAAAGAGGCTTCTTGGGAGCTTTGGGCTCCTTAGGAGGATTCTAGAGAGAGTAGGGAAGAGGTTGGACAAACTAAAAAGGCTTTGAGTGAGGAGGAAGTGGGATCTTGGGTGGCTTTATATAGGAAATGTTAGTGAATTCATTATTATTTAGGTTTGGGACCCCTAACATTAAACTAATCCAAACCAAAAAGCCGCTCATGGTTTTTTCCCATGGTATTTGGAAATGGGAAGAAGGAAAAAATATTTTATAAGACCAAATTCCGAACTTCTTAAAATAATGGGGTTTCTTATGTGGAGGTGAGTCACACTCCCATGGAAAATAATTTTAAAAGGCAAGATGATTAATAACCCTTGAGGGGTCCATTAATGCTTTTAAAAGTAAGTGAAACAAACACAAAATCAAATTATATTAATGGAAAAACATATATTGGCCGAACATAAATCTTATAGTATATTATTACATCACTATTGGGTCATTATGATGTCAAAAAACACATTATATATTTAAACGGTATTTAACATTTACCCAAAAATTGACTGTCACAGAAAATTATGAAAAAATCCATGTTGGATAATTTAGATGTCCTAATTCCAGAAATATAATTTATTTTATTTAAATATATTTATAAATATGTTAATTTTCTCTTTTAAAATAAAAACCGACATTTATGGAAAATTCACTAGTTGTGACAGAAATGGCTTTCAAACATTAATAAAAATTATAATTGCATTAAAAAAATTATATGATCATTTATATATAATAAAATTAATTTAATAATATTAATAATATTTTACTAAAATATTATTTAATTCAAAATAATCCCTTAATTTAATAAAATATATTTCTTAATTAAATAATAAGTAAAAACAATACTTGTACTTTAAAAACTATTTAAAATGTATCAATATTGACAAGAAAGTATATTCATTATTATATAAAAAAATAATGTACATGAACATAGTACTAGAGATTTGTTACATAACCCCTTAAAACGGATGCATAAGACCAAAGGGTAAGGTGTGTGATGGTGACAGACTCTTGGGGTGGCTCAGATAACATTTCTTAAGTGGTAATATCTATCAACTTCCACTTTTCCCATAGACAGTCTCGTTCGAGCTTAACATGATGAAGGTCATCTTAGGCTTTGTCAAGAGGGAAGCCCAAAGATTCCACCTCTTTTCCGATCTTTGAAAAATGGACTTCGTATGGAGCAATTCTACTAGATGAGGCCATCTCTTCCTTTGTCTGAGTAAATTGGATTTGTTAAAGCCCTATATATATACTAATCATGTGATCACTGTTCAACGGATATAAAAGCAATGGTCACAATTCTTAACATAAAACCAAAGAAGTTGACATTTTATATACACATTTTACATAAAGATACATTTAATTAGATCAAGAGGGATTTCCGTTAATGAAACATTGGGTCATTACAATATTCCACCCTTAAGATATTTCTCCCTCGAAATTTCATTTTCCCACAATAAAAACATATGTGGGTAACTCAGATTCATCATTTCCTTCGATTCCCAAGTCACTACTTCAAACATATGGTTTCACCACAACACCTTGAAGAGGGACATTGCCTTATTTCGTAGAACTTTTTCTCTACAATCTAAGATCTTCAATGGTTTC
Source organism: Viscum album (assembly GCA_963277665.1). Lineage (NCBI taxonomy): Eukaryota > Viridiplantae > Streptophyta > Magnoliopsida > Santalales > Viscaceae > Viscum > Viscum album. Next base: position 1,725,838,606 of record OY728151.1, read on the forward strand.
TCCTCATAAGAAAGATCATCCTCCAACTGTACCATCTCAGAAGATAGTACATGTGAATGGTCTGGTATGTACTTCCATAAGAGGGATAAATGAAAGAAATCATGTACTTTGGCCATGTTATGTGGAAGAGATAGTCTATAGGCCACAACCCTGAGACTATCAAGAATCTCGAAGGGGACGATGTACCTTGGACTTAACTTCCCTTTCTTTCCAAACCTCGTGACCTTATTCCATGGTGACATGCATAGAAAACCCATTTTTCCAACTTTAAATTCAAGGTCTCGTCGACGATTATATGCATAAATCATCTGTCGACTCTGGGATGCCATGATATGCTGCTGAATGGTTTTCACCTTCTCCATCATTTCCTCGAACACTTCCGGTCCAAGAAGCTTACGTTCACAGACCTCATCCCAACACGTCGGTGTTCTCACCTTTTACCATAAAGGGTTCATATAGTGCCATTTGGATGCTCGAGTGGAAAGTGTTATTATAAGAGAACTCTACCAGGAGAATATATTGATCACATCCTCCTTTAATGTCCATTGAGAACGCTCTCAACATATCCTAAAGTGTTTGGATAGTTCGCTCGGATGGGCCATCAGTTTGAGGATGATAGGCCGTACTGAAGATTAGTTCAGTATTCAGAGCATGTTGAAGACTCTTCCAAAACAAAAAGGTGAATCGTCAATCTCAGTCAGACACAATAGATAGTGGTACCCCATGCTACCTTACCACTTAACTGATATATATTCGTGGTAGTTTATCCAATGAGAAATATTCTAGAATAGAAATGAAGTGTGCAGCCTTTGTAAGACAATCCACCACAACCGAGATTGCATTGTTTCCTTTGGATGTCTTCGGATGTCCAATGACAAATTCCATGGTGATGTTCTCTATTTCCATTCAGGTATGGGCAGTGGTTGCATCATCTCCTTAGACTTCTGCCTCTCTACCTTCACTTTCTGGCACACCAGGCACATTGATGTATATACAATGATCTCCTTATTCATATTATCCCACCAAAAGTTTTCTCAGAAATATCAATACATCTTTGTGATCCCTGGGTGAATAAGGAAATTTGAACTATGTGCGTCACCCAAAAGTTCATTCTTCAGCTCCGAACATGATGGAACACATAGTCTTTTCCCAAATTGCACAATTACTTCTTCATTAAAATTAATCTCTGAAGATTTCCCTTTTTCGATAGCTTCCACTTTTTCCTGAATTCCCACATCATCTTTTTGAGCATCCATTATCCTTTCCAAAAGATACGGTTAAGCAATAATTTGTGAAAGGATTGATGATATTCCCTTCATTATGATTCCCATGTCCATGTCCATCACGTCTAAGAAGATTGGATCCTTCTCAATTCTCATCATTGATAGAATCGCTGGGTCCTTTCTACTTAGGGAATCTGCCACCTTGTTCGCTTTCCCAGTGTGGTAATGTATTGAATAGTCATAATCCTTGATGAGCTCTATCCATCTTCTTTGGCGCATTTTATGCTCTTTTTGTGTGAATATATATTTAAGACTCTTGTGGTCAGTATATATCTCACATTTCTCCCCATATAGATAATGTCGCCAGATTTTCAAGGAAAATATCACCACTTCCAAATCCAAATCATGCCTTGGATAGTTTCGCTCAAGTATTTTCAACTGTGTTGAGGCATAGGATATCACTTTATTGTTCTGCATCAGCACACAGCCTAAGCCCTTCTTTGAAGCATCAGTGAATATCACAAAAGGTTCCCCACTTATGGGTAAAGTGATCACAGGCACAGTGATAATCCTTCTTTTAAACTCTTTGATGCTTTCTTTGCATTCCTGACTCCAAGAAAACATTACTCCCTTTCCAGTTATCTTGGTAAGAGGGTTGGACAATCGTGAGAAATTTCTCACAAATCATCGATAATATTTAGCTAACCCTAATAAGCTACGGATATCTGTTACCGATGTTGGCCTTGACCATCCATCAATTGCATCTGTTTTGGGGGGATCCACAGATATCCCATTGCTTGTGATGATATGGCCCAATAATGAGCCCTACTTCGACAAGAACTCACACTTTCTGTACTTTTCATATAGCTTCCCCTTGCGCAATGTCTCTAGTACAGTTCTTAAATGCTCCTCATGATCCTCCTAGGTTTTGGAGTATATTAGAATATCATCTATAAAGACAACAAAAAATTTGACGAGGTAATCTCTAAAGACTCTATTCATCAATTCCATGATGATTTCTGGAGAATTAGTGAGTCCTAATGGAATTAATATGAATTCATAGTGCCCATATCTTATACGAAAATCAATCTTGGTGACATCTTCCTTCTTCACCCTTACTTGATAATATCCTGACTAAAAATCTACCTTGGAAAAGTATTGTGCTCTACGCAGCTGGTCGAACAAGTCATTGATCCATGGCAGATGATACTTGTTCTTTATCGTGATTTTTTTATGTTCACGATAATCGATGCAAAGCCTCATTGACCCATCCTTCTTCAGGACGAAGAGGACTGGTGCACCCCATGGTGAAGCAGTTGGGTGTATAAACCCATTATAAAGATTCTCCTGTAGTTGTTTTCTTCATATCTTCAAGCTCCATGAAATCCATTCTATATGGAGTCTTGGATATTAGTAGCGCCCCTGGTATAAGTTCAATTAATAATTCTACATATCTTCTAGAAGGAAGACAATGCAGTTCCTCGAGAAACACTTCAGCGAATTCCCTCACAATAGGCATTTTTCAAAGGTGGTTTCATCCTTGGAATCAATCATCTGAGCCAGATATGATTTCTCATAGGGATGTAATATCTATTCTTGAGATGATGGTGCTAAAGGAGATTCATCCTCCTCCTTACATTTGTAAAGAATTGGGGGTCGATTCTCCATATGGAGTGTGATTTCCCTCTCCCAACAATTTATGTTGGCTCTATATAAGGAAATCCAATCCATACAAATAATTGAATCAAATTCCACCATAGGGAGTATGATGAGGTTCGCTGGGAAATTCAATCCACATATTATAACAGGGGAGGACTTATATTCATGGGATGCAATGATTTCCACATTTTCCATACTCACCGACATCTTCACTTCCATGATAAGTGGTGGTGGTGGGATTTTTCTACTAAACTTTCGAGATATAAAAGAATGTGTGGAACCTGAATCAAAAAGTAAATTTGCTATTCTTGAATTAATAACTAGCTTACCTGTCACCACTTCATTATTGGGGTTTAATTCGGAAGAATTGAGGGCAAAAGCTGTTCCTTGTTGCCTTGAAGTTTGTTGGTTTCCTCCGAAAACCCTTGGGTTAGGGAAGTGATTTGAAAAATGTCAAGGTTCATTCCAGATGTAGCATTGAACAAAGCGTTGTGGTTTGAACAGAGCATTCCTCTCATCTATCGCAACCGCATGTCTTTATTTCCAAAAAATTAACAGATAGGTTCCCTTGTATTCCACACCTAAATCATCACCTTTTCCCCTTTAGGCAATTTCCAGGGTGATTCTTTCCGCACTTTTGGCAAGTGGGGTGCTTGATGTTTTTAGCACCATTGGATTTATCCATCGGACTACCAGAATTGAAGTCCACCTTAAGCTTCTTGTCCCTATGATACCCCTGTGTTTCCCCGATCTCCATTTCGATCATGAGGGAACATCGGAAAATTTCCTCATAGCTGTCTAAGTCACGGATCCCTAATTCTTTCCGTAGGCTAGGCTTCATCCCACCAAAGAAGCGTTAAACCTTGCATTCGAGGGTAATGAAAAATCTGGAAGTGTATAGTGCATGCCTTGTGATGTTTTCCTCATACGATCCAACATATTCTTCATCTTTTTTCTTGAGGGAAAGGAAGTCCCTTTCCATCTTAAGCCGGAGGGTGTGCAGAAAATATTTATCAAAAAACATCTTCTGGAAATCCTTCCATTACAACACCTCCATCTCCTCCTCTGGCTTCGTATTTTTGATCAATGTCCACCATTGATCAACTTCACCCTCCATATGATAAGCCCTCAGGATAACCTTCTCTTGTTCATAACATTTAAGGATGGAGAAGATATTTTCAATGGAGTTGATCCCTTGTTCAGCGATCGTGGGATCAGATGATCCACTAAAAGTAAGAGGCCTTTGTCTCATGAAGCTCACGATTGCAACATGTTCCTTATTAGGGGGGGTTTTCATTCCTCTTGACCCATTTTTCTATTCAAATCTTGAGTTTTCTGAGAGGTAAGCGTGACAATGTTCGCGATTCCCACTCCCATTGGATTGGGCGTCTCATTAGTACAGTAATCACACTGATCTTCACATCGGTTGTTAGCCTGAATTCTCCAATTACCGGCCATTGGTTGGAATAAAAGAAATGTTAGGGGGTACCGCATAAAGGGTAATACAAAGACAAAAGTTTATGACTTATTAATAAACTTTTATTTTCCTTAAATCATGAGTCTATACGCCTCGATCTAGGATTTTCATGATCTACTTTCTAACATATAATCTAAGGTGAATTTTTTTAATTCCCTTAATAAGGGTTCATACTAATCTTTTGAATTTATCAAAATATATCTCCTGGGAGTGTCGTAACCAAGAGTTCAGCAAGTCCAATTGTCGTGCACTAGTTCCAATTCGAGTCTAGCTCAAAGCGGTGTTTTCGGGTTTTACCCCTAAGAGAAATCTGTGCCAGAGCCACCTCAACCTGCTCGTATCCAGACATGGATGTATTTGTTTGATGAACCACTAACTCAGTACTTACCAAAACATAGGTATGTTCTTATTAAATATAGTATTGTATTTAAGTCTTTACTGGGATTTTCTAATCCTAATCCCAAAATTAAGTAATCCTCTCTCTGATACCAACTATGATAACCCTGCTTTTATTACAAACATAAACAAGATTTATTACATAAAATATTCACTTTATAGAACATGGATAATTGAGAGGTATAGTGTCTTTGGGGCTTAGGATCATTACATAACAACTTAAAACATTAAATAAAACATCTTTATTGAAAACATCCTTTACATGACCACTACATTCCCTCAAACTTTGCATTGCATGGGATAACCTGAGGACATGCTTAAGAAAAGGGGTGAGCTATGAAGCCCAGTAAGGGAATAAACATGGAATACATGAGGAGTAAAATACATGTTAGGAAATAGGAATATCAATAGAGAACAAGAGAAACATTAACATAAAGGCATGATAAAGCATGATAATCATCACATGGAAATGTGGCAACAACGCTAACATGGAATTACCATGAGCCAAGGATCATTTCACATGAAGTATGAGAAAATCCTCATTGCACATGAAGCATTAGTAAAACCTGATTTTAATTTAATTATAATGAGTCAATACTCATTGAACATGACGTATCATGATACTATACTTTACCCAATCCATTGGGGCGCTATAAGAGCACACCCTTCTTAAACATTTCATTTCATGCATAAGTGTGTCACTTGAATCATAAAACATGGATTCATTAAACATAATTATTTATTCCACAATAATGGAATGTGTAATTAATACATGAAACTTTATAATCAATAAGTTAATGTTCATAAAGGTGAATACCCTTGATGGAGAAATGTGTATGGTATTCACTACACAAAGTCATTGGCTTAGAAAATCGGTGCAATTTTGGCAGCGTAATAGTGTGACATAAAAATTCATAAAAATGGTTGATGAGATATAAAAGGGGTGTCTCAAAATATTTACATGAAATGGATAGTAAGTGGGACATATAGATACAGGTACCAACAAATTTAATGTAATTTAGATTCATGACACAAAAGTATTGCTTGAATGTAAATGAAGAGAGAGAAGTTCCTTTCGGAATTTCGACATTGTAGCAGGTGTACAAGGGAGGTAATTAATGAGGGAGAAAGGGGTCTCCCATAATTAAAACAATAATAGGGAATTATGGGGGAGATGTGAAACCATAACCCAGAATTTATAATTAAAATTAAGAGGGCATAACAATATTAAGAAAATTGGACAAAAAAAGTGAAAGGAATAAAAAAACCCTTACTTGGATGTGTGCTTCCAAGAATTGAGAGAGGCTTATTGAGAGCTTGGGTCACCTTAGGAGGATTCTATAGAGAGTAATTCAGTGTTTGGATGAACTCCAAAGGCATGGAGTGAGGAAGAAGTGGGATCTTGGGTGGGTTTATATAGAAAAGGTGAGTGAATTCTTTATTATTTAGGTTTGGGACCCCTTACATGGAACTAATCCAAACCACAAATAAGCTCATGGTTTTTGCCCATGGTTTTTTGAAAAGGGAAGAGGAAAAAAATATTTTATAAGTCCAATGTCCAAACATCTTAAAATAATGGGGTCGCTTATGTAGAGGTGAGTCACACTCCCACGTAAAATAATTTAAAAAGAAGAGATGTTTAATAAGTCTTGAGGTGTCCATTATTGCTTTAAAAAGTAAGTAAAATAATCCAAAAATTACATTATATTAATGGTAAAACATATATTGGCCGAACAAAAATCTTATAGTATTTTATTACATCACTATTGGGTCATTATGATGTCATAAAACAAATTATATGTTTAAACGATATTTAGTTTTTACCCAAACATTTGACTGTCTCAGAAAATTATTAAAAAATCAACATTGGATAATTTTGACGTCCTGATTCCAGAAATGTAAATTATTATATTTACATAATTTTCTAAATATGTTAATTTTTAATTTTAAAATAAAAATCGATAGTTATCCAAAATTCACGGGTTTTGACAGAAATGGCTTCCAAACCTTAATAAAAATTATAATCACATTCCTAAAATTGTATGATAATTTATATATAATAAAATTAATTTAATAATTATTATAATATTTTATTAAAATATTATTTAATTCAAAAATAATCCCTTAATTTAATAAAATTGATTTTTAACTAAATAATAACTAAAAACACTACTTGTACTTTAAAAACTATTTTCAATGTATTAATAATTAGAAGAAAGTATATTCATTATTATATACAAAAATAATGTATATGAACATAGTACTAGTGATTTGTTACATAACCCCTTAAAATAGCCACATATGACCGAAGGTTAAGGTGGGTGATGGTGACAGACTCTTGGGGTGTCTCAGATAATATTTCATGAGTGGTAATCTTTATCAACTTCCACATTTCCCGTAGACGGTCTCGTTCGATCTAGAAATGATGAAGCTCAGCTTGGGCTTGGTCAATAGTGAATCCCAAAGATGCCACCTCTTTTCTATGCTCCAAAAAATGGGCTTCATATGGAGAAATTCTACTGGATGAGGACACTACTTCCATTGTCTAAGTAAATTGGATTTGTTAAAGCCATATATTTATACTAATCACATGATCACTGTTCAACGACTATAAAAGAAATGGTCATAATTCATAACATAAAACCAATGAAGATGACATTTTATATAAACATTTTATATAATGATATATTTAATTAGATCATGGGGGATTTCCATTAATGAAACTTTGGGTCATTACAAAATCCATGTCATGAGTAGTAGTACGTACATCGAGTAACCCCACTTCTGAAACCTATAAGACTAAGGTAAATATGGGTGTGGGTACTTATAATTATTTTAATCAACATTCTTTTGTTAACAACGATGATGATGAGATGAAATTAGATGGCAGGGATGGAGCTAATACCCTAAAGGTTAATATAGTTTCTCAACACTCTAATTATGATGATGATGATAGTATAACGGTGCATGTAAAAACTTAGAGAAGGGGATGACACACTTATGGATGGGTTGGATACATCTCTTCTCAATGTTTGAGAAACCTCTCATAAATGGGTTGATGAATATTTTTTATTAAATGTTGTTTTTTATGTTATTCATATCATTTTCTCATTCCTTTATTTTATGAAATAAATAGGATATTGTTCCTAAATCATTAAAAAATAATATCAATTTTTCATTGGTAAAATAAAATATATCATAATGAAAATAAAACCATAGAATACTTGGAACTCATTCTATGGGTTACTCTTCATGACATAGGGAAAGGAAACATAGATATGGGAGACATCAAATGCTCAGTAACAGTATGTAAATAAAATTAAATAATGAATTAATGATTTTAATAACCATATAAATATAAATAACTAATCACACATGTCAATTAAATATCTAGATATGTAATAATCAATATTGAATGGTATAAAAGTAAAACACATTCCACTTAGTCAATAAAATGAGAATGAAATAGATCAATAGAAATTTCCAAGAAAAAATATAATGGATTATTATAATATCTAAATTGTCAATAAATTAAATTATACATTATTGGACTTTATGTTTCCTAAGGACAACTTACCATTACAGTAAATATTTATTCCCAAAACATTTTAAATTATTCGGAATTGGATAACTGATTTATCTAATGAGACTAATTATGTATTGAGGGGAATGAATTAAATATTCCCCAAACATATATGTAATGTCCAGTTCATTCCTCGTATATCCAATAATTTATTTTTTTAATGAAAAACGTTCCTTATCAAATATTTTCAATGAATGAAAGATGTTTATTTATCAATAATTTCCTAGTTAATCAGATAACAATCAAAGTGAACACCATTTGTGAAAATGGTATAAAATTTAGGAAATATTAACATCAATTTAATCATAATAAATATATTTAATAAAATAATATTTTACATTAAAAATGTTTATAAGGAAGTGATTTTTTTAAATATAAAGTTAATAATCACAAAAGAGAGTGATATTGCAAAGATAACTTATAAAACATGGGGATTTTAATGTAAAAACGCCTTGAATGAGACAATTCAAATAAAAACCATAAATACAATGAATATGAAAGGATTCATGATAAATAATATCAAAATTTAAAATAAATACCCCACACAAAAGAAGTATGTGGTGAATATGTGATTTATCTTACAAATGTAAAAAAGTGAGATGTATATACCTTACCTAATCATTTATTTTGATCCATGTTCTTTAAAATAATGTATACTGATTTATAAAATTTTACTAAATTATAAAATAATCATAATATTATTTATAATATCATATATAATATTATAATTTATTATTTTTAACCTTTTTATAGTAATCATTCATAATTATCACTATTCAAGGTGTTATTTTCCCAGTATTTATAGTATGTTTTGACATGTTATTTGATGATTCTATTAATAAGATATTAATTTTATTATATTTATAATTTAAACCATTATTTAATTATCATAAATATTTTGTTTATATGTATTTTTTATAAACCAAAATATTTTGATATTGGAAATGATTTTTACTATTCACGGAGACGATAGGTCATACGTACACATGAATGATACTTCCATTACATTTTCATTATTAAATTATGAAAATTAAATGATATATTTTTATATTATAATTACATTATATTATTTATTTAAAATATATGACATGTGCTTTTTAGAATCATCTTTAAGACATTTTATGTGTAACCTGAACGAATCACATCACATTGAGGAGGCTGTAGTCTACACTTTCACAAATCATGTTATTGTATTCCCACAAAAGGAAAATCATGGAGGTATATTTTATTTAAAATTAAAAAATAATAATTAAATAATAAATAACATATATATCATATATAAAATATAAATCCATCATTATTATTACTATGAATTGTGGTAAATGGAAGAACGAATGATGTAAGTTTGCAAAGTGGTTGCGTACCTCACACATGAACAATTATTGTTTATACCATTTTATGGATGTTTGTTAATGTGTAGGTATAATTATTAGCAAAAAAACTTATAATTATATGTAAGATACAATGGTTATTATATGATCATGAAGGAATAATAATTCAATTGTTTTATAAATAAATTAAATGAAAATGATTGTTGAATAATGTTACCTCATTTTTTGGGTAACTACATTTGGATTATACAAATGAATTAAATGGATGAATTTATAACAAATTTGAGGACTAGAGGATTTGGGGAGGGAATTTTGAAGATTATTTGATATGTTTTTTAAGACACAAATGGATTGAGAGGTTGGAATAAATGGGAGCTGTGAGTGACTTTTTTATAGTGGAGGAGGAGTGCTATTCTTATAAATGTAAAAAGGTAAACAATATTGGGAGGTCTCCCATACATCTTATGCCTAAAATAATTAATTAAATTTTTTTAAAGGTATGATGTGGTCTAAATATGGAGATAAAATGGAGTTCATACAATTTTATAAGAAATTTTGAGACTTATGTTTAAGGTTTAGTATTTTTTAGCTATTTTTTCTCTTAATCACTTTAATTAATTTTAATCACTTCCAGTAATTTTTTTTGAAAAAATCCTAGTTGAAATTATTATAAATTTTTTATTTTATTATTAAAAATGGATAATCCATTTTTCTAATTTCCAATCAAATATGTTTCAAAAATTAATTTAAAATTAATCACACAGACTGGACGACAATGTGGGTTTTAATGTAAAAACTGTTCAAATGTTTACTATATTTTTATATCAAATATAAAAAAGAAATAAATTCAAATATAATAAATTGGATTTATTTAAATATAATTTATTAATTTTTACATTAAAAAAATTTACAATATAATTTATCCATATAAAATAATTTGATTAAAACAATTATCAATTAAAATTCTGTATTTTTGACATTTCATTAAAAAATAAATCTTCGTAGAAAAATACCAAAAATTTAACCAAATATAATTTTGAATTTACTCATTCAAAAATTAATTATATTTTTAAATATAATATTTATAAAAGTTTCATACCAAATATTTAAAATATGGTAGCCATTAAAAGGAAGTAAAATTGCCTTTAAAAAATTATAGGATTTCAAACATAAAAGTGGGTTTATTATTATATTTTTTCTATATAATTTATTATATCAATGTAATAAATATTTTCTTTTATAATATATATATATATATTATCTAAATTTTTATAATTTATTTGAATATAAGAAAACGTGACTAAATTCTGTTCTGTTTAAACCAAGTGTTGTGTGCATTTCAAGTTGTCAATAAAATTAGACATATTCAAAATGAGAAATATGGTAAAGTCCTGCGGTGTTAAATTTAAATTTTTGGGTTCAAATAAGATTTTATAAGTTTTGAAATTTATATATAGCTACTGGAAATAATATTTCTATTTACATGTTTTATTAAATAAGTAGTAATTGTTTTATAAAAACATTTATTCCAAAAGTGATTCTTAGTCATTAATGTGGAAAAATATTATAAATAATTTTTGGAACGTATATAATTTTTATTTTATTAAATTAACATACTGTTTTCAAATTATCAAATTGGTATTAAAATATGGTAACATTTTTATATTTATCATAAAATATTAATTTTTCATTGAACAGTAAAAAATATTGATTCTTAGAAATTATCTTTTCTTTTTAATAAATTTATTATTTTAAAATATGCATTATTTAAAATAATTAATTTGAAATTAACATATCTATAAATTAGTTGTATTTAATACAATTAATTATGTTTTGGTCAACTTAATATTGGAATTTTGTATAAGTTCATTCTTAGTCATAAAAACCCATTTTTCAAAAAAGTGTTTTAAGGTTCATAATGTTCTTGAATTATAGTTAATTAAATTAAAACCTAATGAGGAATTATTTAAAATAAATTTATATATTATATATCTATAAATATGAATAGATATTTTATTATTTCATTTCATGTAATTATTATAATACCTTCTTATTCTTAAAAATGAATTCCATTAAAAAATGTTTTTCAACATGTCTGTGGGATTGATTTTAAATTAAAATTTTCCACTTATTTAGTATGAATTTGGTAAAATATATTACATTTATGAGATTATCATAATTTATATTATATAATATTCTTATCTTTTTTTTCAAATAATTAATTTTAAATGTATTAAAAATGTATTTATGAGGTTACAGTAAAAAATGGGTTCGCATGGTGGTTAATCTAAAAAGAGAAAGGTCAAAAATGAATAAAACATTTATAATTACAATTTTATGGTCATATGATGACCTTATATATTAAAATTTTCTTAAATGGGCCATTATTTATCCTTTTTCATGTTAGAAAAATAGATGTAATTCGTTCATATTGAAAATTCCAAGTGTGTCATCTCCCCCACATATAAATATCCACCCACTTTACTCTCATTTCCAAACATCCTGAACACATTGATTTAGTAAATAAAAAATAAAATACCTTCCATAATTATTTATAAACATCATATATGTCTTTGTTAGATCATAATGTCAACATAGGAATGATTTTTGTGTAAACATAATCATGTTTGAGGAAAAAGGGGTATTGTTCTTAACTAAGTGTTTTGTTATATATCATCTTCAAGATCCAGAAATTATTAATAAAACATGATGATATATTATCCTCAATATCATACATATAGTGAAATTTTTTTATGTTAATTTATTGAACTATAGCCATATCCTCCTCTCCCAAATGATAAACAAAATCGTTGATCATGTGTATAGAGAACTACTGCCTCATAAACTAATGTAATTCATTTTTCATCACTGATTCTCATGATTGTATATAATAATGAATTAAATATTTATATATGATATTTATGATATAATTATACTTTTCAAATTATAATATCTCAAACACCATAACTTATATTACGAACAGAATATGTTAACACTGCTTTTGGGTACAAAAGACTTCGACCTCAAGAATCAATGCGATAAATTTATCACTTATGAATTACATGGATTTTAATAAGGATTATCTTTTTATATGTTATATTATTTTAATATTAATAAATCATGTATTTAAATATATTATATACATTCTTACCATATAATACATTGTATAAATGATAATGTCGTTCTGGTATATGGTGGACATCTGCCTCATGAAGGGATGTGATTAATTTTATTACCACATGATAATGATGGTATTTGTAAGTGTAATAAAAGAAAATTAATGATATTTATGATATAATTTTCATCATATAATTTTAAAATATCCCTTACCTTATTTAAATTTTTTTTTTCAAAAATAGAAATGTAACTCATGCGTATGAATGACTTGTCGTCTCCAAAATAGTAACCTACATAATTTTTTATAACCATATTTCAGGGAAAGTTTTAAAATTATATTTCATGAATGAAAATTAAAATTATGGACTTACAAAAACATTAAATATCCGTAAATAATAATCTATTTTACTTTACATAACATTCCAAAGGGATTTTGGGCCTATGAATCATGTATCGACAAAACTTATGTCGTTTAAATATTTGGATATGTAATAAATTATAACATGTGGTAAAATAATAAATAATTAATAATAAACATAGATAAATTTCTTAATAAATAAATAAATAAAAATAATTTTTTTTCTAGATAATTAGGATTTGATGTAATGATTCGGCCTCATGGTATGTGATTTCATCTAATTTTTTTTCATTGAGGTATAGTTTACAATTATGATGCTAATTTCATTTAAATGGTTTATATAATTCTCCATTTCTATATTATTTCATGAATTATAAATAATTCTGGATATCATATATTATAATTCATCTACGTTTTTCATGGGGGTTATGATTCCAATGTTACCAAAGGGTAAGGGTTTCTATTTTAATCTTATTTCAATGTTTATTATTTATGGTTGAATTTCCATTGTAGGAAATTATTTGATCACTGTATAATATTATCCATTAATTATCATAATATGTTTTTATTCATGAAACATTATTGAAAATTACCATTTTACTCTCTTTTATCATATAATTATTATGAATATATTTTTATGAAAATAAGACTTAATATATCTGTTCAAGGAAAAATGCCATTTTACAATTTCTAGGATTTCTATAAATACATTCATGAATATTTACAACATGCCATAAAATATTTTTTTAAAATAAATTATTACCGATGTTTTAGTTTCTAAAAAATGGTTTGAAAGGGGTCTTATTATCTTTTTCCTAAAGATGTAATATTTTAACGTTTTACAAAATTGTGAAATGAATGATTCTTTTAACATAAATAGTATGTAGAAAATTTCACACCATCATGACAACTCTACTATATCAAAACACATTTATATATTTCCATGTTTATATTTATGGAAAATGTTTTATGTGATGTTATTGAAATTTTAAGATTTCAATGAAGTGATTTTAAAGTGAAAATGGTATTTTTCTCAATAGTTGTTCTATGTAATTGTCAAAAAAACATTTTTTTCAAAAATGAAATTATTTATGTAATGGGCATAAAATAAATTATGTATATAAATCTCTCAAATATATACCTAGATTATTCTTGATTATATTGAATGTGTAATACATAAATTATATTCCTCTCTCAAATGCCCTCATTATGAAACATCTTTTTAATATGATATGAGATAAGATTATACAAACCATTATCTTTACATGTGTAGTTCATATGTAATGACTTATGATTGATTTAATTTATGTGGTACACATTGATCATGAATGTGTTATGATGTGTGAACCAAGATAGATATCAAATTCATCAGCTAATGTTTGAGTCTCAACAAGAATCATGTATAGGATTCAGGAGTAAACATAATCCATTAAGGGAACTTTTCCACAATGTGATATTGTGTAGCCAGTTACCCTTGACTCATAATTATATCATGTTATTATTTTGTCCATATTTCATAAGATTCCATGATATTATTATACTATGTTATTTATGTTATTTTATCATGTGATTACTCTTGAGTATCATGTTTTATGAGATAATGTTTTATTGTCAATAAACAAGTTATATTTCCTTATCATGATTAATCCCTTAATGATCATTGTATATATAAATTTTACTTTATATACTTCATTTTTTATCATGTCTAGTTCTTAGATGTCAAAGGGATTCCAGATATCAGTATACATAAATAAAAATTGTTTTATTCAGTCTCACTTTTATTTGTTGTGAACCATGTATTCCAAATACCTTTGGACTCACAATCATTGGGTTATAAATAAAGAATTATTTTGCTAAATAGAATTGAATAATATATATATATATATGTTTTGGGTTTCTATAGTTATAATAAAAGTGAAGGTATAGTAATCCTTTGGAATAATCCTGAAAAGAAATCTAGATAAACATAGGGTTAAATCTAAGGATAAGACCATAGTAAGAAAAATATATAGGAATCTTGGTAAACAATTGACTGAATGGTTTCTAGGAAATTACATCCATGTCTTCATACTAATTATAGATGTATTTTAAAAAGTGATATACCTATGGGTAAAAACTCTAAAAAAATATTTGGACTTGAATCGAGCATTTCCTTGAACATGAAAATAGGTTGTACTGTGTACCTGGTTTGACACTCCTCATGGATGAGTTTTGACAATTCAAAAATTGATTAGGAACCATTATGGAGGAATTATCAAAAAATTTAATTAAAAAAACTTTTTGGAAGTGTTAACATGGATAACCCCTAATTGAACCTAGAGAATCATATGTTAGGATATACTTATTGTTTATATTTTATTCCTACTAGGTTTATAATATTCCCTTTTTGAATATTAAATAATTCACAACTTGTTTTTTTATATTATGTTTAATTAATGTATGGACATGGGAGAATTCATTCCAATAACCAATGTGATGGGTAATGTAACTATTTCCATAATGGAATTACTAACCTAATAATAATGGACATCATACATCTTCTGATAATGACAAATGAGCAATCTCAAATTATTATAAAAAATGAAACATTATTGCATTCCAAATAACGTCAAAAAATAGAAGGACAAAATCAAATTTATGTTTATGTTCTAATGATTAAAAGAAAAAAGTTGATATTATTTCATATATGATAATGATTTGGTATGGGACACCATTTAAATTTACAAAAAGTATATAGGAGAATCATTATATGTTGAAAATGAGGGCACAAATAACGCAATTGATGATGAAAAATGAATATTCTAGTCATCAAGATGCATATAAATTATGTTCAAACAAAGGTGTCGCTTATTTTTCATCCTATTTGACGTGTGGAACATATTTAATATCCGATACAATTCCCAAATATAAGGATTAATTCCTAATAACATTTATTATGAAAATCATTGACGAGGAATTAGTGAATTATTTAGATTTTCAAATTTGAGGAACATGTAGTTGATGTGTTTTTATTAATTGTATTCCAGTTTTAGGAATCATTAAACATATTTGTACTATTTTCCATTAGTTTTTTCATTATGTATTTTCATGTACATGTTAAATGGATGTAATAACCAAGAAATACGAGTTATTTTTAATTTTAAATTTTATGGAAAAAACATGATTGAGGATAAGACAATATATGAAATTTGTTTAATATTAAGGAAATTATTTTTGATAAATTTATTTTGTGGAGAAAATATCATTGTATAGAATTATATCGAATATAAATAATGATTTGATGATTAATTTTATTTTTAGGATGTTACTCATATTTGAGGGAAAATTATAGTAATTATATTAATAAAGAATTTAAAAAATTAAAACACACTTGTTTGGTGAAAACTACTCATTTCTAGAATGGAATAAGGGTTTAAAACCATAACATAAGTGCTATAAGGGTGAATCTACTACCACTATCCCACAATATTTCATGGTTAATATGAAACTATTTTTTCCTCCAACATTTTTTTGGATAATTATTAAGTTGATAAAACCATTTGGAATATTTATAATTTTGGGTTAATTGAAGATATTTCCAGAGATATTTTATTGGTCTTTAGTATATATACCCTATAGGATAAATGTAATTGATAATTTTGGATAATGGTACTGTGTTTTTAGAGATGTGTGATGAATTATTTTAAGGACATATACTTTTATAATTGTTTAATATTATCTTCAGGTGTTATTGTTTTAGTATTCCAAATTAATATATTATATTAGATAACATGTTATTACAATTTTGTATTTATACTGGTGGAATAACATGTTAATATTTTGTGGATTCTGTGATATTATATAATTTTATTTTAGTGCATCCATTAAGAAAATAATTCAACACAAATACTCCTCCTTTGGATAAATTATCAGATTATTGTGGAAATAATTAGAGTATGAAATTATACTTATAAAGTTAATACATTCGTATTTTTTTATAAATGATAGTAAAATAGTCACTGAAATTGTGGACTAGGATCTTGAAACAAAAATGATATCATATTTATTTTAAATCTGATGATTCAACGATCAATTAATTCATCACATATGTATGGTATGGTGGTTAAATTTATTAGGATCATTAAATTTTCTATGATCAACTATATCTATCAATATAAATAATTTTTAATGTATTTATACCATGCCCATATATTCACTTTCCAACAATGTTATCCTATATGGATACATAGTTATTTGTTGACCTTCATAATTACATTTGTATTATTTTAAAATGGCGCTTTACTTACACTTGTTATGATGCAGGTTTTCCCAAAAGAAATTTTTAATTTTTAAATACTTGATTACTAAGTAAAAGTTAAAATTTCTAGCATTAAATTTATTTTAATGGGGTAGAATGTAATTCCCTGATGTTGTAAAATAATTACATTATGTTTGAGAGTGTATATGATGTGAAACATCATGCATAAACTATCCCAGAAATATCATTATTTAAATAAGACCTTTATGACCTTGCCCTTAAATTTTATTCTATGAATATGATTATCTATATTAGAAAATTTATATAAAGGTACAACACATTATTAATTTATTTAAAAATTCTTAGGAAATAAGCACTCAATTTTAAAAAAAACATTTATTCCAAAATTGATTTTTATTTCATTTTCGTAGAAAAGGATATAATTAATTTATGGACATTTTTTAAGTTTTACTTAATTAAATGATAATGTTTTTTTAGAAATCATCAATTCGATATTAACATAGTGGGAATTTTTTTTTTAAATGTTAATTTTTTATTCAATAGTGAAAATTCATTTACTATATAAATTATCATTTCTTCTAAAGAAATATTTATTATATAAGTCCCATTATTCATTTAATTTGAATTAAAATTTATTAAAGTATTTTTTAGTTACATTACATATAAATAAATACATTTATGTTATATTTATACTTTATTTTAGTATAAGATCATTATTAGGCAGAGATACAATTTCATTTGGAAAATATTTTGAAATGAATAATAATAAATTAAAATAAGTTCGAAGAACAAATTTTTTATATTTAATATATGGATAATATATCCCTAAATAATAATTTAATTTCATCTAATTATGATTATTTTCATATAATTATTTTAATATCATCTTATATTTGAAAAATGGATTCCTTAAAATCCATTTTTCCGACTCGTCTGTGGGATTAATTTTACAATGAAGTTTTTCATTTTTAGATAAATTTGAAAAAAAATGTATTCAATATTTTGAATAACAATAATTTATAATATCTATTAATTTTAATTTTTTTAAATAAATAATCAAAAAATCAAAAAATAATAATTATAATGGTAAAGGTTAAAAATTTATTTATTGTCGGTTAAACGTAACATATTTGGGATAAAAAAATCCTAACATCTATAATTAATATTTTCTATAATTTTTTTGCCTTATCACTTATACGGTTCAAAAATGGCACATTTTGAATCTTTGTGGAATGTGAGAAACATGGATGTATTTTATTCATTCTAGAAATTCTATGTGTGAAATATACCTCACATAAAATATGTCACACCTCTCATAACCTTTATAAAGAGTGCCATAATTAATTAACCAATGATAGGGGAAATTTGTGGTTTTATTTTAACAAAAAATAATCTTTAATTTTACCTCTTTAACATGTTAAGGTTAATCATCCCTAAACGATATCTCATTGTCTAACAACATATGAAGAAATAATAATAGAGAGCACAACACACATCATTTACAAGTATAGGTATAAAGACCAACTACATTACACATCGGTTATTACCCCTCACATGGATTCTCAACATAAATACAAACAAGTGAATTCAAATTTATTCAAATATGATGATAAATTTCTACTACATCTCCATATGAGATACATTGTTTTCTAATGGATCCCACTGAATGAGTTCTTACACCGGCTCCAACTGAGATACTCATTTTATCTCTTGTATCCATCCATATGATGCAAACAACTCCAAATACCAACTAATACACTCCAAACTTCATCAAATATTTGATCCATTATACCAATATATATGATCTTATTCAACGAGCTCACTAAATATGAATTCTTCATATAACTCCTCATGGATATCATTATTACATGTCTTGTGACTCTTCCTAGATTGGGAGCAATATGGATTCTCCCAAATAATAGAATTTCAGGAACCAATGATTATTATTCATGAAAAGAAACCCATATTAAAACTCATTCTCTACTCAATATTTTAATGTGCTCGGATCTACAAACATTATTAAAAGACTCTACGAATTACTTCATAACCTACAAGCACAAATTTAAACACAAAAAACCATTTTTCATGTGTTTATGTCTTTGTTAAATACACGTTTTAAAATCCATCATTTTAATCCTTATTAAAATTTGTTCTAAAATAAACATGCTTATTTTTCTCATTCAAATATAAGTACTCACAAATATATATTAATTTATATTTCTCATTTAAATTTACCCTATTGAATATGGGTTTTCTATATTATTTATATTTTAAATACATGAATGGTGTGTATTATTTTTTAATGTAGTGTATCTCAAATATCCAACAGGCTCTTGTATTATGTTTTGTTCTCATGTTGCTAGGTGGTCACATGTGACTCATCTTGTATACATAAAGGCATGATACATGTGGCATGAAACTAATCTATGTAAATATAAAATAAAAGACATAATGGGTTCTTGATTCATTTCATCACAAAGATATTAAAATTATCAAAGAATCAAGCTTCTCCATTACTCATAGGATATATTCTCTATATAAATATCTATCCCATTACTATTGTTAAAAAACCCAATGGATTCAGGCATTCTACTTATTACCATGGCATGAAAAATACTCATGGATTATGGGATGAATGTGTAATTTTATATTTATTCATTAAAATATAATTAATTCAAGTGAACCTACATAAATATTGAGTTTATATTTTAAAAGTACCTTAATCTCAGTCATTTAATTTGTCCAAGAGGTTTCCTCCATCAACTGATATCACTGCACAAGGTTTCATTGTTCATGAATGGAAGTGCATCAATATATTTAAAAATGATTGATTTAGACTATCTTAAATCATGGGAGATCATAATGGGTTTTATTTTAATATGGTTGTGGAATTATGTTATATGGAATTATCACCATATCACATTAATGAAATATAAACTACACACGACAGATTTCATTGAATTAATTATAAAAAAAGGCACTTAGTGACATGATTTCTCGAAAGACATGGATCAGCAGAATGTTGTTCTCTCTATATCATTTAATGAGGATGAATAATTGTTGCATCACACTTCCCCACATTGGTTTATTCTAATGTTAGGAGGTACTTTATTAATCAATCAATGATACTATTATAATGAGCTTACATTTAGGGATTAGTACGCCTGCACACCATTACACAACACCACATGCATCGACCTGCTGGATTAGCTGACCTACCTCTATTAGCCTTATAAATATGCCAATCCACGCCTCTATGTGGAATCTACAAAGGTTGTTCTTTGCTGGCCAACCTATACCTCTTCTGTCTAGTGTGATGTGTTGAATTATTCCCCCATATGCTCATAGTCCTCCTCCCACAAGTGTGTTCTAGAGTTGGACCATGTGGCTTATATGGTTAGGTATATTATTAGTGTGATTCCTATTTAATGTTCTTAGAAGTATTTTATGATATAAATGAAATTATGAACCTTCCTCAACTGTTATGTTATTCCAACTATCTTTATATTTTTCATGAATCATCCAAAATAATAATATTTTTATTCGTATTCATTAATTTCGTTATGTAATGAAAATTTTACATTGTCCCAATTATTCATCAATATATTACAAAAAATTATTCATCCTTTGAGACAAGTCATTTTCATTAAGAACATTTCCAAAATTTATCACATTGATATGGAGAGTTGTCCATGTATGACATAAAATTTCATTTCAAGAATCCACAAAAAATATTGAATCATAACCACATCATCAATATAATTACTGATTGAAGACATACAAAATTTGCTCAAAAATCACCCACATTGTAATTTTTTTTTCGAAAACACTTCTCATTTTTATAAGTCTATATGTGTGCTCTATGATTATCCTCTTATTCATAAATAGAATTACAATGATTAGTTGGGTAGGTATCTACATGATTCTAATGGTTCTGAGAGAGAGAAGATATACCATGGATCTCTTAGAAAGAATCATATATTTAAAGAACAATAAGTCTATGTCTGATAAACTGGTCTAAAAAGAAACATATATATAATTGAAGATGTCTAATCTGTCCATAAAAAATTTCACATATAATACCAAGATCAATAATTCTCATGGTAGTGGATGAGAATAATGAAATTTATCAAGGAAATGAAAAATCATGCACACACTATAACAAACTCCCCAGAATGTTCACGTACACAAAATAACACTCCCTATATCTCATTTTCTATATTAACAAATAAGAAAACCATAATAATCACAATTTAGAATATATTTTAGAGAATGGTTGGAATACATAGAACATAATGTAAACACCCCCTCAAGGGATTTACTCTATCATTATAGAAATTGATAAACTCTCTAATGGGAAGCACTTCTCCTTAAATTCCTTAAATGTTATCATATAACACATAAATATATTGGTCAATTAAGAGTAAACTCTTCGTATCTCTGAAAAAATATTAAAATTGAGTGTTTAATCTAAATCTATGCCCCTCATTCCTGTCAATATCTGTATTGGAATATTTCATCAGAATCTATCATTTGTTTTTATTGTCATTAGGTTGATTATATTATTTCTTCCGATGATTTTTATTATTGTGTTGAAAAAATTTCCATCCTCTAATTTATTGATCATAAAGTTTAAAATTGTTGATAACATCACATCAACATTCACCTTATATTCTTAGATCAGTTAATTTCCTTTATTTTTAGAATCTTTCTTAGCTTCCTCAATATATTTAGACAGCATTTGTTGATATGGGGAATCAATCAGAAAATAATTTATGAAATTATCTGCCTTTTAAAAATCATTACTTGAGTTACCATTTGATTACTATTGAAACCAAATCCCATTCGTAGTATAGGAAACTTATTCATCCAACATTTTCATTCATACCTCAACTTTGTGACCATCTGAATTTTATATTTGATAGAAATCAATCATGATAGAAAATTTATTTTGTGTAGATATCAATGTTACATATCTTGTCATTGTTTTATTTATCTATTATTTTTCCTTCATGTTCTCAACCCCCCTGGATCATTCCTCAATTATGGTAGACACATTTCAAACTAGAATGAATTGTCATTATGATCATTATTAAGAAAACACCAACAATAGGATTAAAACATTATTCTCCAAGATTGGTTCCAGTTGAATCAATATACCTGTTTTTGTTTTTATATTACCAAATAAGACTAAATTTTATTGGGGGGGTTATATAATTTTTATTATATTTGTATCTTACCTTGATGTGGAATGTTGTATATTAATCTTCACATCCCACATATCTATTGTTCTAGTTTTTTCATTATTACAATTAGAAATAAAAAATCTATCAAAATGATTAGGTTCATTTTTACCATCCAAATTTAGAGTTTGAGAAGATTTTCCCTTGATCTCAATCGAACTATTGAATCCTTCTCTGGCCTTATTGAACTATTACAAAACTATAATGAATATTTCTCATGTATCATATAAAACATATTCACCAGTAGTCAAATTCTCCCCAAGATCACATATCAACTTTTCTTATTTAGTAATTTTCATTTTTTTCTAATTCATCTCATTGAGAAGTGATATTTCTATTTTGATCAAATCCTCTGTTTTTTCATAAATATGAACTATTTGTACCTTATTGTTTTCAATATTTAATTTCAGTTTTTATTTCCCAAGATTATTAATTACATTCTTTATATATTTTTTCTATTTTATATATAATTATAATCATACATTGATCTTTCACTCATGTTATATAAATTCCACATCATTATCACTACTACTTGATGAATCTATATCTCGTTTAATGAGAAAAGAAGATAACTTCATTATCTGAAGAAGCACAGGTTGATGAATTCTTCTTGTTATTGATATTAATATTTATCTTATTTCACATTTCATGTTTCTTATTATTCTTATCCCATTTGGTTTTATGATATACTTTATCAATTGATTATTTTTCTAATTTAAATTTTCCCCTTTCTTTTTAGGAATCTTCTTAGAAATATGAGAAGTTTTACGATATTTAAAGCAACTTGGTGATTTCCTATTCTCATCCTTATAAGTTCCTTTCCTAATACCATTTTATATAAGGATAAAAAAATCATTGAAGTCATCATCATATTAATATCAATCAGACTTTTCAAATTCTTTAGCCTCTTCTTCTCTAACATTTCTCATTATCATGACATTGATGGAGATATCATTTTTTCAGTCATTATGAATGATATAATATTAATCATTTAATATTATTGGCTAATGGTTTTTATTTCATAATGTGACAAATCATATCTTTTTCTAGGGATGATATCGTTTAACACAATTGATCTATAAAATTTCCCATCGATTTTTTGATAATGCTTGAGTCATCCATCTTCTCAATAAATACATGAATGTTGTTGACTATCAGATTGACACTGGTGGAATTAAAATTAATATTATATTCCCCATTCATTTTTAAATCCTCTAACATAATCTTGAAAACTTACCATTTGGAGTCTTTAAATTTTTTGTTTCCTTCATAAATTATTCTCTATTTTTCTGAAATTTCTTCAATTATTTGGAGACCTTTTTGTAAAAAAATCTTTAATAGAGACCTAAATGTGCAATTTGATACATTATATTTATTTACATATTTATCTTATCATCTTATGTCATAGAATCATCTGTAATGGGTGGAAAAACACCATTTTAGTATTTATCACTTCGAAGCCACATGATATGAGGTATGGTAACCTCATATTCCTTTTGTTATCATAATTATTTCAATAAATGATAGGAAAACCTCAGTTGTTGACCAAAAAGATATTATTTATATTTCATCCTACATCTTGTATATTTATTGGTGATCTATACTATACTAACCCTTGAACATACCAACAATGGATTGACCACAGAGAGGGGGTGGATAAGTGGGTAACATGTTATAATTTTGTTCGTTTTAATTTATTCTCTAGAAGTTGTTAAGGTTCATGATCCACTAATTGATTTCATATAGTCTCACTTCATATTCAGAAATATTTAGATAGATTATAGAATTTGTTAATTAAAATGTTCATTAAAAATATCAACTCTTTGAAATTTTGGTTATTACCCGAACTAAGAATCACCAATTCAGTATAAAAAAGTGCACACCCATGATTTCATCTCCATATTAATTAATTCTTCTCATGATCCATCATAGAGACTCCATGTACATTCAGATCCAACTGTATGACTTCTTGCTTCATCTCTAACTGAGAGACTTCATTTACTCCTAAATATAACAAGAAGCCTTCACGAAATTCTAAAACCAACCATAATACTTCAACCTTATTCATTTTTATCCCCTATAGAATGATCATTGATATTTACCATTCATCTCATTTAATCTAACAAGATATGGTACCACCATAATAACATTAATTTTAATTGTTCTGAGACTCCTTCTAGACCTGGAGAAATATTTATTCTCCTAAATCTCAAAATTCCTAGGATCTTTAGTTGCATATTATTCAAAAGTATCCCAACATAATAATATTTCTCTCATTACTACAAGAATTTATCAAGATCTATAAAAGATATTACAATGATCTACATATTTCGTTATCAGATACGTGTACATAATTATACCCGAAACAGTTTTTGTGCATGTGATAATGTCTATGTTAATTATACTATTTAAATTTCATTATTTAAATCTCCAATATTATTTTTTATAAATAAAAACCTTTATTTTCCCCCTAAAATAAAAAACCACAAAATACATTGGTATGTATATTTCTCATTGAAATATACCATAATGAATATGATATCATTTTTTATTCATATTTACTATACCTGAATGGTGTGGGTATTATTTCTTCATGTAATGTATCACAAATATATAAGGCTTTAGTGTATTATATTATATTCTCATCACATGGAAAGGTGATCACCCACCTCTCACACTATATGCATATATGCATGGCACAGATGACATTGAACTCATCTACATAAATCATAAATAAAATAACTAATTATTTAGGCTTCCTATTACATCAAAATTATAGGCAAATACCCGAAAACATGGCCTTATCCCTATTTCATTTGGTTTAATCCATATTTGAATACCCATTTCATAAATCATGTTAATAAACAAGAAATATTCAAGCATTATTTTCATTTCCCGGACAAGAATAATAATTTTGGATTCTCATATTAATACATGAGTCATTATTTCAACATCCCATGGGAATACTTGTATGTGAAATAGTATGAATATTTCATTTGGATTATACTCGTGATTTAATCTCAATTATTTACTTCATATAGGTGGTCAAAACAATAAATTAATATAATTTGACATGTTTCGATTGTTCATCCAAGGAATTGAATGAATATTGTTGACAATGAATGCTTCATACTCATATGAATCATATGATATCCGTGTCGATTTTCATTTCATGTGTTCAAAACCTTATTATTGATGGAATTATAATAGTAAATTTTTAGTGGTGGATAATATTCACACAATATAATCCTTTGACCATGTTATGATGAAGTTACCAGTTCTTCTTTATTGAATGACTCAGACAACATGGATCAGATGGTGCTTTTTCTATCTACATCAATTAATGTGGAGGAATAGTGACCATATCATGCTATCCCACACAGTATTCTACTATGGTTTAAAAATACATTATTAATTGATCCTAATACTTTTATTTTGAACTGGCAGTGGGGTATCATCACCTTCACACAACACTACAAGCTTTGGCACACTAGCATTGTTGTCTTAACTCTACATGCCTTATACACGGCCCCATCCATATATTAGGGTGTGGGTCCTATAAACCTTAAACATGGTCCCATTAATATAGTTTTATTATGTCATGCTACATGTTTCAATTCACCCTTGTTGTAAAAGTCCTCCTCTGACATGTGTGGGATTGAGTTGGTCCATGTGACACACATAGTTGGCTTTATTATCATTATGATGCCTATTTGATATTCATAGAAATATTATAAGAATTAACTAAAAGGTCAATACTTCCTAATGTATTATTCCAGGATAAAAAACTTCATAATATTCCTAAATAAACCTTAAATATAATATTTTTCAAGCCCTCCTTTAATTCCATTATGAAATAGAATATTTACATTGTCTAATTTATTCTTCAACATGTTACTACAAAAGTGTTATTTATTGGACCATGTATTTTTCATTAAGATTTTTTCTATCTATCATTCAATTTTTATGAATTATTTTCCATTGTGGAAATCTAATTAAAATTCATCATTCCATAAAAAGTTTCCGTGCATCATCACTACATCAACAAATTAAATTATTGACATTAATTACAACATGGGACCAATTCATTCAGGCCTTCCAAATACCATTGGGTCCACAAAGAACTTCCCAAATTCCATCCTTAAATCCCATAAAACATCTTAGAGGCATTTTTGTATAATAAATACAAAAAATTAATGCTATTTGTGGAAACATAATGAATTTTTCAAAGACGAGGTAATGTTCATCACAGAGCGTTTTGTTTTATCTATTGTTACACCTCCATAAAGTATTATTAAATCAATATGATATTATATCCTTAGTATATCCCATTTGAATATTTTTTTATGTTATCTGAATTACCTATATCCATTTTCCACTCACTCAAATCGGAAACAAAACTGTTGAAATTTTTTTGGCGGACTACCACCTCATAAACCATTGTAATTATTTTTACGTCACGACTTGACACAGATAGATACAATGAAGTATAAAATATTTATATATTATACTCATTATATAATTATTATTATTATATAATTATATTATTATATAATCCTTACTACATTCCATTCCTAAGGTAATACAATAATGTCACTCCTGTGTATGATGAACTACAACCTCGCGAAGTGATGTGATCTGTTTTTCACATATAAATTACAATGAAAGAAAAAAAGATTAATTTAAAGATTGAATTTTATATCCATGAAATAATAATAATTTTGGAATATAAATATATTATATATGTTCTTATTTGATCATCCATTGAATTAATTATGGCGTCATTCGATTGTATGGTGAACTGCCACATCGAGAAGTGATTGGATTCATTTTTATTACCTCATCTCAAGGATGGTATATTTATGTTTATTTAAAGAAATAAAATTATATTTTTGATATAATGATAATACTAGAAGGATATAATAAAACATAACTTATTCACATCATGATCATTGAAAAATGGAAAAGTTACTCTTTTGTACGTACGAGAAATCTTCTCCATGAGTACACCGTGTTTTATTTTTCATAAAAATATTTCATGGATAATATTAAAAATAAAATTTATATATAGAAATGATGATTATATCATGACTTAAATTCAAGATATGATTAAATAAAAATAACTTTGACCTTATACAACATTCCAATGTCATATTCGACATATGATACATTTACCATCAAAAGGTCTCAATTGCCATTAATTTTTCAGTAATGTAATATGATAGTGTGAAAAATATAATAAAAAGGAATAATAATCATTAATGAGGTTATGGAAAATTTAATTAATTAATTTTATTTTATTTTCCAATAATATACGGTACTGATGTGATAATTCATGCTCAAGGTAAGGTATTTATTCTAAATATTCATTCATTGACGCACATTTTAATGTTATGGAAGTTATGTTTTTAAATGGGTTTTTTCTACCATTTAAAAAATCATGAATTATTCATAAATAATTATATTTTAAATTTAAATTCAAATACTTAATTTTTTGGATTTATAAATTAGAATTTTCCATTATTGTAAGGTTTTACGTTTCGATCTAACATCAACGGGGATTTTTTACAATCGAATTTAAATTGTAGGAAATTATTTGATAATTTTTTATTAAATCCCTTTAAAAATATTATTCTTTTATTATTTAATAAATTTTCTTGTAATATTAACATTTTAAATTCTTTGATATGTAAAATTAATGATAAATTGTTTTTAGAAATGTTTTTTTTCAATTCTCTCTTTAGTCAAAAATAAATTATTTCATATCCATGTTTTCTTAAAATATTTTCATGAATATTTTTAAAATTCTCTAGACTTTTTAAAAAAAAACAAATATTTACCCATGTTTGGATTTTTTACAAAAGGTTTGAAATGAATAATCTGGATTTTTTATAAATGAGGAACTTTTTATCCTTTTTACAATAATGTGAAAGAATTGTTTCTTTTAACTTATACCAAATGTACGAAATTTACAACAATAATGATCACTCAACTCTATAAAGTTTATATTATAATTTTATGTGGTTATATTTATTTAATATTATTTCTATAATATTTTGGTAATTATTTCATTTTTATGAATTTATTTCAATGTGAAAATGGAAATTTTTTCAAGAAGTATTCAATGTAGTAATTTAAAACATAGTTTCTTCAGCAATGACAACATTTTATGTTTTTACTTATTTTAAATTATGTATATATTTATATGTATCACATATAAACATTTGTAATTATCTCATCCATTTTTAGGGTAATATATGCCTTATTTTCATATGTAATATAAAATCATTTAAAAAAATCGGTTGATTATGATATGAGGCTAGATTATCCCCCCATTATATTTCTATTGGTAAATCATATGTTATGAATTATGATTGATTTCGATTCTATGAGACACATATATTGTGAACGTGTAATGAATGATTCAGCCAGATAGTGCTCAATTTCATTGTTTACTATATTAGCCTCTCGAGGCAACATGCTTTGGATCAGGGAGTAAACCAAATCCATTATTAGACCTTTACCAATATTTTATATTGCCTAGGTAGTTATTCTTGACTCATATGGATGTCATGTTATAGGTTTCTACCACATTTCCAATGATTATATGATCTAAGAAAAAACCTTCATTATGATATGCTCCGATGTGATTTCACTTTATCATTCTCATTAATGATATAATGTTACACATTTTTCTTAAATGTTATGTTTCCATAAAATGATTGTTCCATTATTGGGTTTTTTAGATCTCCCCTTTCTTTAATGTATTTCTCATGTTATCGCAAGATGTCTTAGGAACTCAATGGGATTTAAGAGTTCATTATGGATAAATAAAAAAATATATTTACTCTCACGTTGAGTTATTATTATATTAATCATATAAATATACTAGGATTCAAGACCTTTGGGTTTAATTAATGGATTTCATGTTAAATATAATGTAATAATATATATAAATATCTTGGGTCATCATATATAGAATTATTAGGACATGTGTGTATCTTTGTATAATTTTCTTAAAGATTTATACTAATCTGATTAATATAATAAAATGATACAAGAATATTATTATTAGAAATTAATATTAATATAATTTAAATTGCACTATGATTTATCATATTTTTAATTAATCATAAATAATTGGTGTAGTTCACCATATGTAGGAAATAAAATTTTTAATATTATGAATATACTTAAAAAAATTCGATATTCCGATCTGTAAATAATTATTAAAACATTATAATTCTCTAAATATAGTTTTCCCATATAATATTATACATATCATAATCCAGTAATATGTTATCATCTTGACCGTCTAGTCATATTGTTCTAAACCCATCACTATTAACCCCAATATCGAAAACTGAATCAGCTGATATATTACATTACTAACTGTGCTTCCCATAATGTGCCAAAACAATCATTAATCATGTTTTTAATTTCTATATCCACTATTGGGGACTTTCTTAATTAATTTTTACTATATGAAATACTTCTTGAATTTTCTATAGGATTTAATTCCCCCTTCCAAATCAATTGGAAATAATTAAGATGTAATTATTTCATTATCATGTTTTGAAATACTTCTTCTCTCATGAAATTTTTTCTAAATTTTCATTAGAGACTTGATAATTACATTCTTTCATAAATGTAACAATTTTAAATCGAAAAATCAAACAAATTAATTTTCAAACCCATAACATGCTGAGAAGTGTTCCGATATAAGGCAATTTATCTTTTCTTCATTTCTGTTTTACTTCCAGCACTATCAAATATAAAATATTATTATATTATTATATCTAAAAACAAAATTAATTTAAGTGGAATAATTAATTTAAAAATTATTGAACATGTAAGATGAAAAAACATATAAACATTTTATATCAACATGAAAAATTATGTTAAATCAATGAATAAATGACATAATTTCATAAAATCCATTTGAATAAATATTTATCAGAATTAAAACAATATTTTTAATTAGATTATTACATGACTAAAAATATATATTATAATTTAAATTTTGATATATTTTCTTTAGAAATCGATTCATTCATAATGAGTAACATTAAGAAAACAGACTACTCAATGTTATATAAACCATAAAGACATCTAAATTGAAAATAATGAAAAAATACTACATAAAACCATCAATAATATATAAAAAAATTTGTGTATAACAATAAGGAATAAAGGTTACATGATGTAGATTTCATTTAATAGATAATGATACAAAAAAATTAATAACCAAAATAACCATGTGCAGCCTATCTCAAATTGAATTGTACCCCCATGTAATGACCATTTTTTATTACTAATGTTTATTTCATAAATAAATTTATATTGTATTATATTATATAATATTATATATATAAAAACTATAGAAAAACCCAAAAAATTAATACATTAATAAATTCTGTTACATTAATCAGTAGTGAAAAAAATTAAAATTCCAAACACTACAACTTGATAAAAAAATATAAAAAAATAGAAATACTAATATTTCAACATATGGATCACTAGAATCAGTTAAAATCATTTCCCTACTACCAATACTATATAGAAGGAACATAATATTAAAAAACTAAGATTCATTATAGTAAAAATAAATATAGAACCGTGAGAATAATTGAGTTGAATAATGAATTAATGAATGTAGTGGTATTTTTTGGAGGTAATGTGACTATTGAAATATTAATGTCTCAATTTTAATAGTCACATGAATGGTGGGAATAATAACATGACTATTAGAAAAAATTAACCAGACTTTAGGAGTAGTAATTTTACCTCTAAAAAATGAATTATGATATAGATTATATTTATCATTATTACTTTATGTAAATATAAATTTTATAATTCGATGAAAATAAATATCATGATTACAAAACTCAATGAAAATTCAAAAAGAATTGTAATAAACTATATTTTAATGTATTTTCAGACAATATTATTTTTATCCTAAATATTAATTTTATTTATATTGGTAATTTATTTTGATAAAATTAATATCATTTTTTAAATCGACATGGTGAAATTTTTCAATGGTGATTTCTTGGTAATTATATAAAGTAGATCATTTTTGGGTGAATAGTAAAAATTAAAATTTCCATTTAACAGTTGTATCTTAAATAAAACCATTACTAATGTTATATGTAACTAATTCATTCAATATAATCTTGTTCAAAAATTATATATTTATTTTCATAAATTATTCATAAAAATATAGTAATATTAATTTCCAAGCCAAAACAATAGTTTCAAAAGAAAAAATTCAAAAGTGATCCCTCAAAATAACTGTTGACATCACCTATTTTTATAATCCCATTTATGCTTTCATATAATTTGATAATCTCAATCTAAATATTATATATATATTAATTCTTTATATCTGTGATCATGTTGATAATAATATTAAAATAATTCCTAAGATATGTTAATCCATGTCTATCTATGTCTATATGAGTTCTGAAGTTATTCTAACCCATTTAGATATGATTTGCATAAAAATAGATAAGTCAAAGATCTGTGTATAGCTACTCATAAAGAGATACTGGTACTCAGTCTACCGATAGACCTAGTCTACCGATAGACAGATTCACCGATAGAGAAAGGTCACCAATACGCAGAGCTATAGATATGAACAGAGCTACCGTAAGCATATACCAAGTCTACCGACAGAACAGAATGGAAGTACCGATGTGCATGTCTAACAATATTAACCAGTAGAGTATGCCTAGTGATACGAGTATTGACAATCACAAACTTGAGCTACCGATAAGGGGATGTCTACCGATAGAATCAGTCTACCGAGCAACCGACTGACAGAAAGACTAGAGCTACTGATAGACAAGAGCAACCGATAGACAGAAGTCTACCGATAGAGCCAGTTCATAGATAGTTACTAATATAGTAAGTCTACAAATACAAGTACAGTCACCGATACATCGAGAAAGCAATGGAATGAATTCACTAGTATATAGAGCATCCGATGCACGATTAAAGAGCTACCGATGGAAGGACCTGCTACAAAGTCCACCGTACATATTTACCAACACGAGCTACTAATTGATCAACCAGTAAAACTCTATACTATAAATAATATTTCTTTATTTAGCTAATGGTTACATTTGATGTTTTTAATGCATTCAATGTTATTTAATGAATCATGTTGCCATGTCAGGAAACCGTACATAGTACCCATGAAAAAAGTAGTCATTCTTTTACCAGATTTGAAAGCTATAAATGGGAAGATAAAGACCTATCTTTATAGAATAGTAAGATGATGTGAAGTAGTGCACACGACAAGCATCAAATAAATAATAAGGAATACGGGTGAAAAAGATAGTAGCTGAACATCATTCAAATGTGGAGAATTTTTCACTAGTCTGCATCCATACTCCAAGAATCCTGGACATACATGAAGCTACTCATTTGGAAAACACAAGCCGCATCTTGAGTGAACTACCAATAACACTTCATGCACTTAGGCTGCTGAGTTTATATTGAAATCAATGAAGAAAACGACACTCTGTTTTTTGAGCAGAAACCAGAGAAGGACTCAGAAGCTTCTTTGGAAAATCAAACGAGTCCAAAGATGCACTGCCAATCAATAAAGCATTAATAAAATCTCTCTCTCACTTTCTTTAGTGACTCCATATTTACATTTCGAGTAGTGTGTGTAACCTTTTTATTTTACACACACACTGTCTCCTGAGAAAAATAGGAGAATTCTTAAATCCTCAGTCAGACATCATAACCCTTTATTCCCCACTGTGGATAGTAGTAGAGGTCGTGTAAGAACTGGACACCTTGTGTGATGTTGTTTGTGTTTCCCATGTAGAACTATGTTAGAGGTCTTTAGACCGAGACAGTAGTGTACTGTTTTTTACCCCTGATCTATGGTGTGGATCAATTTATATAAATTATTGAGAGGACTATCTCTCGGCTTGAGACTGAACCTCTTGGTTATTTCTGTTGTGTTTTTAGTTTAATTCATAAGCATACTATATATATTTATTTCATAATCAACTTCTATTACTTTTAAATACAAAAATATTTTAAATCAACTTTGATAGTAAAATTAGAAAGTGTTTATTCTTATTGTAAACCAATATGTTAGTTTCAAAAGTTAATTTAATCTGTATATAAAGTAAACTGAGACCTAATAAATCTTTGAGAAACTGATTGAACATTTACTCTCTGTATAGATTCACTGCAGTTTAACTTTTTTTTTTAATTTGGGGTATTTTAAGAGAAATATTTTTAACAGAAATTTTTATTGGTACTCAATTTACCACCCCCTTGATTATCCACTCCAACCAACATTTGGTATCAAATGATTTTTTTTGTTAACGGGTTGTTGACATACTCTGTTTTCAACTGTGATTTTATTTGCATCTTTAAAGATCTTAAATTTCTGTTAGTTCTAAATTTTATCTCTTTAAAATTTCTTTTCTAAAATCTAGTTATTGGTAATAGACTAGAGGGTGCTGCTACTAATAGGCCACCTTTCTTTAATGGAACCAACAATGCCCAGTGGAAACATAAGATGAAAATATTTTTAGAAAGTATGGGTTTTGATATCTATATTGCTATAGAATCTCAGTATAAAAATCACGAAACTGAAAGAACAACATGGTATGAACCTACAAAGACTACTTACAATAATAATTGTAATGCTATGAATTCCATGTACTATGCTTTATGAGATGAAGAGTTTAATATAATTTCTGCTTGTAAAACGGATTATGAAATATGGGATACTTTGGGTGTTTTTCATTATGGATCAACCAATGTCAAAGAAATGAGATTGAATACATACACTATTAAATATGACAATTTTAAAATGAAGACTGATGAACCTATTTCTGATATGTATCTCAGGTTGAATGAGATAGTCAATACAATGATTTCACTTGTAAAAGTTGTTCTAGCTAAGGAAAAAATTATGAGGATACTAAGATGTCTGCCATAACGATGGAGAGGCACTTCTGTTTCAATAAGAGAGTCATGTGACATTAGAGCACTGCCTGTAAAAGAGATTTTTGGAAAATTAATGATGTATGAGGAAGAAATAAAGGTAAATAAAGAGGAAGATGATGAACCCAAGAGAAAATATGTAGCTTTCAAGACTACTGCTTCAAAGATAAAGGACAAAGAAAAAGATCAAATACAAACTGAAAGTTTAAAAAGTGAAATTTCAGACTCTGACAGTGACACTGGAATGGCTCAAATAGCCAGGAGATTCAAGAAGTTCTATAAGAAGAATAAATTAATCAAAAAATTTAACTACAAAGGAAATTATTACAACAAGGGACATTGGAAGAAGGATTGGAATAAGTGTGACAAGGAGGATGATATAGTCTAATACGAGTGCAAAAGGAAAGGACACATCAAGGCTAACTGTCCAAAACTGAAATTCAAAAATAAATATGATTATAAGGACAAGAAGTACAAGAAAGATATGAAATATAATTGGAGTGCTTTAGAGGGCAGAAAAACTGAATCTGATGTTTCTAATTCTGAGAAGAATCGTTCCAACATGTGTTTCATGATCAACACATCTGAGGTATCCTAAGATACTCATGTTTTAAAGTCTTACTATTCTGGAGATGATACAGAATCAGATTCTAGTTCTCAAGATATGTCAAAGGCTAACTTATTTTAATACAGTAATAAGTTGGAAGAGACATGCAATGAACTTAATGATAAATACAAATCATTGAAGAAACATCATTCTCTCACTACTACAATTAAAACCGAACTTACTATAGAAAAAGAAAAAAATGCTCAACTCTTAAAGGAAAATACTGAATTGAAAATTTCTTATGAGAAAATTAAAAAGGACTTTGAAAAGATCACAAATGGAAAAGATACTCTAACTCAAATTATAGGAAAGAAAGTTGAACCTAAATACACTACGGGTTTGGGATACCAACCTGGAAAAAGACAGTTCACTAAAACATGATTTATTCCTAAGTCTGGACAGAATTCTGCTTATTCCAGTTCTGGAAACTTCTATGCTTTAACTAATTATTCAAATGGTTATAGATAAAATAAAGTTTATATTTCAAAATCTATTGATTCTATAAATTATATGAGACCCATATGTCAAATATGGGTACCTAGAGCTTTGATTGCTAACCTATCTGGACCCAAGAAGATCTGGGTACCAAAGTCATTTTCTATCTAAATCTGTTTTGTAGGAAACATGCTTAAAGAGATCTCACAAGAAGGTATGGTACTTGGACAGTGGATGTTCAAGACACATGTCTGGAGATTATACATGCTTCAAATGTTTAATAATGGTTGATGGAGGTCATGTCACCTTTGGTGATAATTCTAAAGGAAAAATCATCGTCCTAGGCCAAATTGGGAACACTGATTTAGTTTTAATTTCTAAAGTTTTATTTGTTGATGGACTTATGTATAACCTGTTAAGTATTTCTCAATTATGTGATGATGGATTTAATGTGAAATTTGAAAATTATTCCTGTAATGTTTTTAATTCTCAGAATGTTTTAGTATTTTCTGCTTTAAAAATGAAAATGTTTATGTTGTTGATTTAATTTCTTAAGCTAAGAAAAATGTTACTTGACTAAATACTTTTCATAAAGAATCATGGCTTTGGCATAGATTATTAGGACACTGCAACATCTATTCACTTAGAAAATTAACTAGGATGAGCTTATTTAGAGACCTTCCGAAACTGTATTTCCCAAATAACAAAGTTTGTAATCCATCTCAAAAGGGAAAGCAACATAAATTTTCTTTTAAATCAAATAAAGAAGTTTCAACTTCTCAACCTCCTTAGTTGTTTCACTTCGACTTGTTTGGACCTTCAAGAGTTTCTAGTTTAATTGGGAAGAACTATGTCTATCATCTAGTAGATGACTTTTCTAGATATACTAGGGTATACTTCATAGCTTACAAACGTGAAGCATGTTCTTACTTTGTTAAAAACTCCAAATCTGTAGAAAATCATAGCGGGCTTAAGATTAAATCCCTGAGAAATGATCATGGCTGTGAGTTTGAAAA
The DNA here is from genome assembly GCA_963277665.1 of Viscum album. NCBI lineage: Eukaryota > Viridiplantae > Streptophyta > Magnoliopsida > Santalales > Viscaceae > Viscum > Viscum album. Next base: position 1,725,875,288 of record OY728151.1, read on the forward strand.
TCAAGATTTTGAAACTTATTACTCACACAATGGTTATAGTCACAACTTTTTTTCTCCTAGGACACCTCAACAGAATGGTGTGGTAGAAAGAAGGAATAGAACCCTTCAAGAAATAGCTAGAACCATGCTTAATGAATATGACATACCTATTTACTTTTGGACTGAAGCTGTGAATACAACTTGTTTTATTATTAATAGAGTCTTAATTAGAACAGTTCTTAAGAAGACCCCATATTATTTGTGGAATAAAAGAAAACCTAATGTTAGTAACTTTAAAGTCTTTGGTTGCAAAGTTTTTATTCTTAATACAAAGGATTATCTGGACAAGTTTGCTTCTAAGGGTGATGAAGGAATTTTTCTTGGTTATTATTTAGCTAGCAACGCCTATAGAGTCTTTAGTAAAAGAACCAAATGTGTGGAAGAATATGTTCACATCAAGTTTGATGAAACTAATCCACATGATCCTAAAACATCTCTTGAAAGTCTTGAAGAAGATTTGAGTGTTCTTGACCTTAATGTTAAATCTAAAGAACCTGCCATAAAAATATCCAGTTTTGGAGATATTCTAGAATATGCTCCTAATTAACCTAAACTTGGAGATGAACCTGAAATTTCTAGTTCCGCCTTTACTAGATCAACAAGGATTCTAAAGAATCATCCTTTGGATGCTGTTGTTGGTAATCTTGATAGAGGGACAGAAACTAGAGATTCTCTAAGAAACGAGGTTGAACATCAAGAATTTCTTTCACAGATAGAAGCTGAAAATGTCAATGATGCTATCAATGATGAATTTTGGGTAATGGGTATGCAAAAAGAGTTAAATCATTTTGAAAGAAAAAAGTCTGGGAATTGGTTGAGAGACTTAAGGACACTTTAACAATAGGCACTAAATTGGTTTTTAGAAACAATGTTGATGAATCTATAAACATAGTTAGAAACAAAGTATTGCTAGTTGAACAATTATATAGTCAAGAAGAAGGTATAGACTATGAGGAAAACGTTGCACCTGTAGCTAGATTAGAAACTATTAGGATCTTACATGCTTATGCTGCTCCTCTGAATTTCATGTTATATCAAATGGATGTTAAATGTGATTTTCTAAATGGTTTTATTTTCGAAAATGTTTTGTTTGAACAACCACCTGGATTAACTAATCCTCATGTTTCAAATCCTGTTTTAAAACTTTCTAAAGCTTTATATGGTCTAAAACAAGCTCCAAGAGCATGGTATGATAGTCTTAGTAATTTATTTATTTAAAAACGTTTTCCTAAAGGGATTGCTGATCCAAATATTTTTTTTAAAAAAATTTCTAAATATGTTTTAGTAGTTCAAATCTATGTTGATGATATTATCTTTGGATATTCTAAACACTCTTTATGTACTGATTTTTCAAAGATTATGCAAAATGAATTTGAAATGAGTTTAATGGGAGAACTCAAATATTTTCTTGGTTTTCAAGTTCTCCAAAATGAAAATGGTATTATTTTGAATCAAAGAAAATATACAAAAGGCCTTTTAAGACGTTTTGGTTTGGATAGTGTTAAGGAAAGTGAAATAGTTATGAGTAATGTTTGTAAATTGGAGGCAGATAAAACTAGGAAACCAGTGGATCAAACCAATTACTAAGGTATGATTGGAATATTACATTACCTTACTTCTAGTCGACCAGATATTATGTTTATTCTGTGTATGTGTGCAATATTTCAAGCTAATCCAAAATAATCTTATTTACTTGCTTTTGAACTAATTTTTATGTATCTTAAACATACTGTAAACTTAGGTTTGTTTTACCCAAAAGGACAACCCATTGAGTTAATATTTTATTCAGTTGCTGATTTTGCTGGTTGCAAGTTCGATAGAAAAATCACTTCAGGAACATTTCACTTATTGGGAAAATCCTTAGTATATTGGTGTAGTAAAAAGTGTAATTCTATAGCATTATCCACTGCTGAAGGAGAGTACATAGCTACTGGTAGTTGCTGTGCACAAATTCTATAGATGAAACACACCCTTTTGTATTATGGATATGACTTTAAAAACGTTTCTATCAACTGTGACAACACTAGTGCAATAAATATCTTGAAGAACCCTATGTCTCACTCTAGGACCAAAAAAATTGATGTAAGGCACCATTTCTTGAGATATAATTACCAAAAGGGTGATATAATTCTTGATTTTATAAGTACTGAACATCAATTAGCCGATATTTTCACTAAACCATTGAGTTTAGAAAGGTCATGTCACATTAGAAATGAGTTAGATATGTTTAACCTTCATCGGTAGCTATTCTAACTGATGTAAATTTCTCACTGATGTAAAATTCACACCGATGTAAAATTCCTACCGATGTAAAATTATCACCGATGTAAAATTCCCACCAATGTAAAATTCTCAATGATGTAAAATTCTCACCGATGTGAAATTATCACCAATGTGAATCCTCATCGCTGTAACCCCCACTGATAGGAATCCTCACTGATAGAAATTATCACTGATGTGTAAACTATTTTAAAACTTCTGTCTGCTGCCAGAATCTGAATTGTTTTTAATTTATTTCATTTTTTTATTTATATTATGATTCCTAAATGATAAAACTAAAGTCAGAGAATCTTTTCATTCCACTGAGCCTCGAACCATTACCCTCAAACCTTAGCTCACAAATCCTTAGAGAACCCTAAATCCTTCGAACCAGTGATGGAAAAAACCAAACTTCCTATTGTTAGAGATGACTCTGTTGAGCCGAAAACAAAGAAGAAGAAGACTGATCAAGAAGAAAGTGGTAGAATTAATAGAACTACGTCAGGGAGACGACCAGTGAATCCTCATCTGCAAAATCGAGTTATTGTGATTGAAAAGGAGCTACGTGTAGAGTGGCTACTGCCAAGAAAATCATTAGTGCTCGATGTTCTTGAAGATCAAAAATGGGTAGAGTGTTTTTCAAAAAACAATGGTCCCTACTTTCTAAAATTAGTGAAACAGTTTTACGAGTTTGTATCCTTTGAAAAATATGATAATGAAAATCAAGTAACATCTTTTGTGGATGAAAAGGAGATATCATTTTCATCTGTTGAATGGGATGAGTTCCTAAAAGTTCCATATGAAGGGGTATATGGATATATATCAAGACCCATGCCACCTACCAGTGATATTTTCGACTATGAGACTGCATTGGAAGAGCTGACTGGAGATGGAAGTCAAAGACAAGTAGTTACGGCAGAAATTGATGGAGAGAATAGATTGCTGTTCAAATTCATTCAATATTTCTTGATACCGAGGAGAGGAGACTTTTCCAATTTGAGATATTAGGATTTCTATCTCTAGCCCCTCTTAAGACATTGTGTAAAGGTAAATTTGTGCAGATTGCTGATGATCCTAATGGAAGACCTGACAGGGCTGAAATCAAAGACAAATGCCCTAGTCTTTGCTATGTTAATTTCTGTGATGATCAAGGTAAAAGGGGTAGCTAAGTCTCAAGATGAGACAGTAGTAGTGAAGAATAACTTCTGTATCACCTCTACATTATGAAAATAAATGAGGATCAATTGGAACACTTGGAGAGTATAATGATGCAATGATGATCAGAAGGTATATGAATAATTCAATCCTATGGATCATCCTTCAAGACCTAAGGATGTGAGGGAACCATGTCTGGGACCTGATGAAGAGGAGCTAGAATACAGTGATGTTTCAAAAGAGGATGAGTCCTCTGCTGATGAAGGAGGAGACCCTGACTTGCCTCCTATCCCAACTCCTGAAAATCTAGTTCAACATAAATCAGATAAGGAATAAGCTGTTGAAGAAGTCGTCGAAGTAGCTGTTGAAGAAGCTGTTGAAGAGGCCGTTGAAAAGGCTGCTATAGAGAACAAGGAAGATTCTCATGAAAGTGAAGCATCTCTATCAGTTGAGTTGAGTTTGAGTCCAGTAATTGGAAAATCTTTAGTCTCTACTAAGGATGCATTAGAAGTGGATGAAGCTGAACCAAATTCAGAAGAAACTCTTACTGCTGTAGAGAAGGAATTGATATTGGAAGATTCTCCTAAAAATGAATGACCTACTAATAATGCTGATAATGGTATTATCTTGATTGAGGATGCACCAGTTGAGGGGGAGCATCAAAAGGGGGAGCATCAAACTAATGTTGGAAGTGTTACAGTGGCTGCTGGAATTAATGATTGGATAGAAGACCCAGGTTTTTTAGTCTGTGTTTTAGACTATCTGGATTTAGATAATGAGGTATCTCACAATAGACCAAAGATTGATTATAATATTGAATCTGAGGTATTTCCTGAAGATGTGGTCAGAATGCATGACCTGGATACGTTAAAGAAAAATCATAAGGACAGTTTTGTGGAAGAGGTAAAGAGGATGGAAGTCTCTTTAGTATCATCAATTAAATCAGTTATGACTGACTCCGTTGTCATTTTAACATCTGAAAGAGTACCCACTGTAGTTGTACCTGCTGATATGATCACAAGGCCTGATCTGGAATCCTTGAATGATGAGCTGAAAGAATCTTTTAATGCCTCGGTTTCTGAGATGAAGCACAGTTTTGACGAAGACATGAGTATGTTGGAAAGATCTTTTGAACATTCTCTTTCTTGTAATTTTTCAACCTTCATGGCAGAAATAGTGGAAGAAGTTAAAGACTGCCAGGCTCAAGATTATAGGCTAGAAGCAGATATTGATGCTCTAAAGGAATCTGTTTCTTCTTTAGGCTCTTACATGAGCTCAAAATCCCAAGAAGACAATGACTTAGCCTATGTCAAGAGTGTGGTAAGCCAGATGGTTTCTGTATTTGTAGGTTTCAAAACATCTATGAAATATCATGTTGAAACCCAGTATTCCCAGGTTCAAAATCTTATCATTGGGTTGACCAAAAGCTTCAATGAGACTATTCCTTTCTCTATTGGTTCTCATACATCTTAACCCTCTATATATCTGAATCAAATTTGAGTTGTGATGAAGGAGGAACTTGGTCAAGCTTCAACCACTGGCTGTGTAGAGTCATCCGAGCTGAGTAGAGTTGTTCTTTCTTCCAGAGATTCAGCCATAGAGATAATGAAGATAGTCCAAGACTACACGAGAGAAGCATCTGCCTCCTATAAAGAAGTGAAAGATAAGTTGGAATCCTATTTATCTAATATTTTCACCAAGAATCAACTCAAAAATCACATCAAACTTCTGTTGGAAAATATGAAGCTGCCTCCTGTCAATCACGCTTTCAGAGAGAAAGTTAGCAAGCTAAGGGAATTGACCCCAGCGTTGGACAAGTCTATGGAGAACAAGGATGACTTCATATCCACTATGGAGAGATGATGAGGAATAATCATGGATTTAAGAAATCTGTTACAGCCTTTTCTGCATGTTGATGCTAGGCCAGTGATTATCCCTCCTGCCTTACCAGCCTCTGCCTCTGCTATATCTCCAGTTCAGATGACTCAATCACAAGAAATTAGAATCCTTACTCCTATGATCACACAAAGGAATCCTCAGTATAGACCAAGATCAGTTTCTGTGGCTCAACCTCCAATGATCATTTTTGAAATTCCAAAGCACTCACCTATAACCACTTAACCTAAATCCTCTTATGCTCCCAAGGGAAAATATCACATTGAGGATGTGGATTGAACCAGTGGCTAGACTGTTTGATAAGAATCCATTGAATTTTGTTTATTTCATTGTACCTTATCTAGAACATGAAATGAAACTAGGTTTTCATCTCTTTTCTCATTTTTATTTTTATTTCTCTTCTCTTTGGATTCCCACTTTTTTATTATCACAAAGGGGGAGAAATATTTTACCAAGCTTTTACAAATGGGGTGAAATACTCTTTACATATCAATGAGGAAGACATATTCACCCAAGGGTAGTGATATTATTGAATGGGGGAGAAATTTTAACTAAGGAAAAGCTATCATGATTTACTCCTATGATACTATTACATTATCAGTGCTCTTACGTTCATCCTTTGATACCATTTCATTTAATTATCTGATACCACTAAATTTTACATTAATTTTATCTTTGATACTATCATTTTTTCTTCCACTTATGAACGACTATGTTCTATAACATACTGTTTATCTAAGATAATTTCATTTAATGATATATCCTCTGGTACAACTGCTCACTATCTTAAGACAATAATATCATAAGTTTTGATTATAAAAAAGGGGGAGATTTTTGACCTCACTTGTTTTGATTATCCCAATTATGCTTTCAAATACTTTGATAATATCAATCTAATGATTATATATATATTAAATCTTTCAATCTGTGATCAAGATGATAATAATATTAAAATAATCCTTGAGATATGTTAATCCATGTCTATATATGTTAATATGATATCTGAAGTTCTTCTAACCCATTTGGATATGCTTTGTATAAAAACAGATAAGTCACTGATATGCGTATAGCTACTGATAAAGAGCTACTGGTACTCATTCTAACGATAATCCTAGTCTACCGATAGACAGAGTCATTGATACACAAAGGTCACTAATATGTAGAGCTACCGATATGAACAGACCAACAGGTAATCATATACCAAGTCTACCGACATAACAAAATGAAGCTACCGATGTGCATATCTACCAGTAGTCATCGATAGAGTAAGCCTGTTGATATGAGTATTGACAATCACAAACATGAGCTACCGATAAGAGAAAGTATACTAATAGAACCAGTTTACCGAGCTACCGATAGACATACAGACCAGAGCTACCGATAGGAAAGAGCTACCGATAGACAGAAGTCTACCGATAGAGCCAGTTCACCGATAGTTTCGGATAAAGTCAGTCTACCGATACAGGTACAATCACCGATACATAATGAAACTGATGGATTGAAGACACTGGTATATAGAGAAACTGATGCAAGATCAAAGAGCTAGTGATGGAAGGACCTTATACAAAGTCCACCGTAAACATTTACCAACACGAGCTAGTAATTGATCAACCAGTCAAACTATATACTCTCAATACTATTTCTTTATTTAGATAATGGTTATATTTGATGTTTTTAATGCATTCAATGTTATTTAATGAATCCTGTTTCCATGTCAGGAAACCGTAACTAGTACCCATGAGAAAAGTAATCATTCTTTTTCCGGAGCTGAAATCTATAAAAGAGAAGATAAAGACCTAGCTTTACAGAATAGTAAGATGATGTGAAATAGTGCATACGACAAGAATCAAAGAACTAAGAAGGAACATGGGTGAAAAAGACAAGACCTGAACATCATTCAAATGTGGAGCATTTTTCACGAGTCTACATCCATACTTCAAAAATCATGGACTTACCCGAAGCTAATCATTTAGAGATCCCAAGCTGTATCTTGAGTGAACTACCAAGAACACTACATGCACTCAGGCTGCTACGTTGAACCTAAAATCAAGGAAAAAAATGATAATCTGTTTTCTAAGAAGAAGCCAGAGAAGGACTCAGAAGCTTATCAGACAAATGAGACGAGTCCAAAGCTGCACTGCCAATCACTAAATCTTTTCTAAACTCTCTCACTCACATACTTTAGTGATTCCATATTTACATTTCGAGCAGTGTGTGTACCCTGTTTATTTTACACACACACTGTCTCCTGATAAAAAATATAGAATTCTTAAATCATCACTCAAACATTGTAACCAAATATTTCCCATTGTGGATAGTGGTAGAAGTTGATTTAGACCAGGATATCTTGTGTGTTGTTGTTTGTGTTTCCCACGTAGAACTGCGATAGAGGTATTTGGACCTAGATAGTAGTGTACTATTGTTTACCCCAGATCCAGGGTGTGGATCAATTTATATAAATTTTTGAGAGGACTAAGTCTCGGCTTGAGACTGAACCTCTTAGTTATTTCTACTATTTTTTTAGTTGATGTCATAAGAATACAATATATAATTACTTCATAATCCACTTCTATTACATTGAAATAAAAAAAATATTTTTAAGCTACTTTGATAGTTATATTAGCAAGTGTTTATACTTATTGTAAACCATTAAGACAGTTTCAAAAGTTAATTTGATCTTTAGATTAAGTCAACTGATACCAAATCAATATTTGAGAAACTGATTGAACATTTACACTCTGTATAGATTCACTCCAGTTTAAATTTGTTTTTAATTTCGGGGATTTTATGAGAAATATTTTTAACAGAATTTTTTATTGGTACTCAATTCACCCCCCTCTAGAGTAACCACTCCGACCAACAGTAGCATTTAATTTTTTTCAACTTTTATTTTTAAAAATAAAATGAATTAGAATTATAATGTGTATTTAAGGTATTAAAAACATTGTAACATATTTTTATATGTTTTATAATGTCAAATAATCACTATTACATGCTTTTCCATTTATATATTCTTTTATGTAATATTTTATTCTTAAAATACCTATCTCCTAATGTATAAATAGCCCCACTACCACCACATGGAAAACAATTCATCCCCCACATTACAAAGAATACATTAAACCAATATACTCCCTCTCAGGACACGTAGAATACCCTTATCCATATAGAGTAATCCAACTAATAGCATCAATGGATTGGTTGTGTCATACCAAATAAGCTACAATGAGGATTAAGTAAGTTTTAATGATCTCTTCATCTTTTTTATTCTTCTATTTATTTTTATCACCACTTATGTCACAACCAAACAATATATGAATAATTAGGTATTGATTTAACATTATATTAAATATGTTAACCTACATTAAGAATCATATTTACTATATATAAATTCTAAACAACACTTTCCCACATTCCCGATAATGTCCCGTCAAAGGTTGGTTAAACATCTACAGACACATTTCAAAAACAATAACTATAAAATGATATTATAAATTATATATAATATATAAAAAATTAATTATTTTTAATATATTATTATAGAATTAATTATAATAATTTATATATTACGTTGAAAATGTAAAAAAATTGAGGAAATCATGACATCTTTATGTAAAACATGATATCAAAATTACTACACAATAACCAAGGAAATTAGAAAATTTAATTGATAAATGGTGGAAAATGTTACAATTATTCAATAATTAATAAATCTTTAAATAAATATATGATTATTATTTTGGAGTAATACATGAAAAAATAATGTGGAAATAAGGGTAAGTGGATTCAGAAACCCAACACCTTTTTTTGGGTTATCCCTCTTTCATAACATATATGAAATGAATTTTCCTATAATATTCCATAAATATATTTTTATTACTACACCCTTTTATTTTAGGGGATATACTTATTTCCTACATGATTTTATAAAAAATATAATCATTTACCAAAATCACTTATCTTTCTAAAACATATCTTTGACTCCCATTGAGTTTTTTACTTCCCCACTAAAGAGTGAGGATTCTTATAAAAAATGTTTTTTTCCAATTTTTTATTTCAGAATGCCAATTTTATTTATTAAAATATTGATTGATTAAATCCATATGAATAATTTTTTTCTATGGATTAATTCAGGACTATGAATATAGAATTTTCTATGGGAAATGAATTATTATTTAAATATTATGATGTGATAGGTGGGACCAAATTATAGTCAAATAATACACTTGGCATTGTGATGTATATCATGAGATAAAATGTGTAATATTCTGAATCATGGTTCTGTATTTATTTACAACGATGTTGTTATGATTATTCACATATGTTATGTGCGAATATGATGCTATCTCTTTTCATACCTATGTTTTGTATTTGACCACTACTACATGACATTTATGTTTTATGAATTGAGAAATTACTTGTCATTGTCACATGTTACCATCACGATATTAATGATGAACTTATTCTTATGATATGATGATAATTATTATTCTCACCCATGATATATAGAATCATGTCCCTTATTCATTCTCATACATGGATTATAGCTCACCCCTTTCTTGGATGTTTGTTCTCAGGTGATAACATGTACTAAGTAGAACACATTATTATTAATGATTAATAAGAAGGAATTAAATAGATGTATATGTATTATATTGTACGTTTTTGGTATTATCCTAATTTTTTCAAGACTCTAATACTTTTGATCTAGGATTTGTATCTCTGTTATATTATTTATTGTAAAAATAAAGCAATATTTATGCATGTAAAAGAAAGGACTCTAAAACCCACACACTAGTTAAATATAGAAAATAAAAATAAAAATATATCATGAATATTTCTTCTAAAAAGGTTTCCATAGCCTTTCTTGATTTAATGAATCCATGTTTTTTTAAAGGGTAAGGGTGAAACCTTTTATTGGAAGAAAGAAAATGAAAGTACCAAATGACAAGGGAAAGGGAATATATGGAACACCCAAGACAAAAGAAAATATATGTTTATCTTCTTCAGCTGCCGCTTGGTAAGCCTTCGTTCTTCATCTCTAATATCATCCAACTCTGACCTTCCACTCCTGCGTCCCGGACCTCTCATCTTCCCTATTCTTGCACCTGCCCTGTTCGAGAGCACTTGGAGTCTTTCCTGAATTTTCTCTGCATCAGTGCTCTCAGAATCTGAACTATCATCTGAGTCATCCTTGCATTTGTTAGTAGTTGCATTTTTACAAAGCGGCGGCTTCAATTCCTCAACAATAGGATGTTCAACCACCATTGGGGAAGCAACTGAGGGCATTTGCTTCCTATAAGAAACATTTTGGAAGCCCTCATTATCCACAATAGGCTTTAAAGAAGAATGACGAGCTGTAGAGATGACCAGGGAGTCAGAATCTAAGATTTTATTACCTTTTCGAATCACCGAGTCAACCATAGTTTCATGTTGTTGAGAATCTTATTCCATAGCTTGTTCCTTTCCCAGAGGAGCAACGACCTGATGGCTTTCTTCTTCCATAAAAATATCATCCCAAGATTTCTTTTTGTTTCCAGAAGAGGGAGCACCAACCTTAGGTGAGACATGGCAGTCTTCCTTTGTTTTAACATTAGATGCCTCTACATGAGTAACATATTGTGACTCTTTCTTAGTAGGATTAGCAACATTGACCAAGTCATCCACACACCTAGTATCTTCATGTAACAGATGATGGTAAAATTTCAAATTATAGGAATATTTTCTCTTCTTGAGACAATTATTCTCATTGTGACCACACAAAGCACAGAAGAAACAGACTAAAGACTGTCGACATGAAGCTAAGTCATGACCAATGGAATTGTAGTCCTTACAGAATTTAGGCATATTTTCATAAAAACTATTCAGATCAATTATATCATCATCAGTCGTAAGAATTATCTTTTCAATAAGAGGCGAACCTCGATCAACCTCTACCATAAACCTTGCAAAGTGACCAAAACGAGAAACCTTCGTTTCCTTATCAATTTTGATCGGAATACCAATGGATAAGGAAATATCATACAATATTCTGGGATGCCAAAGTATCATGTTTAATCCATACACTTTAACCTAAATATGTGTAGTAGTGTGACAAACCTCCATGGGATTTAACTTTTTATCCCATTCACGCAAGTGAATAATTCCTGTTTTTAGGGAAATATATCCAATGCCCCATGGTCGGGTTTTCAATTCCTACATGGGGAAAATCATATGAAAGTATCCTCGACTGAGAGAGACACACTTCCATGAGGAAAATCCCCAAATCAATGAAACACGCTACATGAGTTCTTCTATTTTCATAGGTTGTGAACCTTTAGGAAGGAAGAGTCGAGCAATGATAGAGAACTCACCCATTTTGAGTTGTTCAGAGACCTCAATAGAATCCGCTTTGATGTGAGCAATATTTCCTTTTCTTCAAATGGTAGAATCAAGTCCTCATTTGAGGTTGGAAAAGCAGTGAACCTGATTTCCTTCCTGGTGAACTGCCTTAGCCGACTCCGTAATAGGATCAGTATAGCCTATTCTAACAGATTCCCCCTTGGATGCCACTCCATTGAAACCCTGAAACGACTTAGTGAGCGAAGAATCTATGCCCACTCCAGATGGTACACACACAACCTACATTATCTTTTTCAACTTTCCATCACGAGTCGAGACCGCCTCCATAGAACCAGAGTTCAAACATCAGCTGATCTCTACATCCACAGTAGGGTGCAGAATCCTCGCACCATCATACATCACTGCCTCCCTGCCCTCTGTTCCAGCTGCATCGCCCAAGGACCCACAATCGTGAAAACCAGGCGTCAACTTCATAGGGCCAGAGGTTAAGATCTGTCAGATCTTGGCATCCACGGTAGATATCATCTTCTTCATAGAATCAAAAGACTCTGCATCCATTTCAATGTTTCTAGCTATAATGCCCAAGGTCCTACCGTCATCTTGAGTTCCAGACAACGTCGATGGTTTACACAGCTTCTCCCCACCATGCACGCTCTCCACCAAATACCTGTAGTAGTCGAATCTACCCCGAGGAAGGAGATCCGCAGTAGACATCGGAGGCACCAAATGTCAAAAATGCTAGCTGAAGTAATTTCTAGAGTGAGAAGGTTCCACTTCTCTCATCCCGCCCCCTCTCTTCAATCCATGTTTATATATATTTTGTTTATGTATGAAAAATATAAGTAACTATTTGAACCAATATTAGAACACATTCCTAAATTAAAAAAATTAAATAATATACCATGTTATACAAATTTAAAATTCATATAGAAAGTATCATTCAAAATTTATGAAAATTTTATTAAACATTAAAAAAATTATACCATTCATTTAATGATATTCATATTATATAAATATAAATTTATATATATATCTTTAAGTCATATCATATATAAAAATATATTTATATTTTACATCCTTTAATGGAATAATGGGACTACTACTAGAATATGATGGGTTACTGGGGTTCAAATAATTTCTCCCAATCAATTTCAGAACCATCAATTAAATTGGGATGGTGTTATATTATTCCATCATACAACACTGAACATGTGTTTGTACGACATGAATCTAAGTTAGATCATGATCCAGTGGCCTCCACTCGATATCGAAGGTGGGTGTCCAGCTGAGTAGTCGCCAATGAAGGTTGTCATTGAGTATGGAAGATCAAAGGATAGTGGAATATTCTGGATGTGTGATGTCATTTTGTAGATTCATGATGTAGAAAAATTGACAGAAGTATCATATTTCCTATCATAATTCTATGTATGGTGGTGCAGTTTGATAGTGATACCCTATGGTCTAATTCAATTTTAGTGGCATTGAGGCAATGGATGGATTTCAAGATGATGGGTAGAACTTATCACAACTTGAGGTTGTGGATAATAGTGATAAATTTACAAAATAAGTTCATCTACATTTTTGAGAAGTGCACAGAGGGAACAACACTAAGTACGTTCAGAGATATGAAAGATGGTGAACTAATGTTGATGTTGTAGGGTGGAATCTGCTGATGAAAGGGTTACATTGGGTTCAATATTTTGTTTTGTGGTCAGAGTGCAGCTGGACCATTTGGAATATAGTGATGACATGACATATATTAATTGTATACAGGCAATAAATATATAATGAATTTATTGGTTGGTTACCCCTTGGGGAGGATATTAAGTACCCTTCTCTCCTAGGGGTGAGAGGATTGTGTTTATTTAATTATAATTATACCCACAAATACCTAATATATATATTCTTAAAATATCAAACAAGAACAAGATTGAGTGAAATTCAAAACTAGTATATAATTAAATACTAAGATTAAATTATCTAAAATATGATCTTAAAATATTTAATTTTAAGACATATTTTATAATGATAAAATTAGGCATTCAATTTTACTATCATATCATAGTTGGGTTATAATCACTACATCACCCTACTTATGTACTCTATGTATTCCTAGGTGGTTCTTAGTCAATATTGTATAGTAATTGAAAATAATAAATGTTATATTATCAGAAAAACACATCTAAACATTGATTATTAAAATAATTAAATAATATTAATCCTTTAACGACACATTAAATAATTTCTCATATATTAATTTCATGACACAATTGGGAAATAATATCAAGGAAATTACATATAATAAAATTTAAATTTGTTAAATATAAAAATAAAAGATTCATTTTATAAATTTACTATGATCATTTAGTAAATCTATTTAACTTCACTTTATTACACCATATAAAATAAATAACTTGAATAATGTTGATTAGAAAATTATACAAAACACCACTAATAGAAACAACCATTAAAAAAATGGATATTAGTGAGGGGTATATAGTATTAGTGAGGGGTTTATAGCATTGGGATGTGTGGATAGAATCGATGAGGGGGACGTTATTAGTTAGGGGATAGGGTATTGGCGAGGAGGCCTAGGCAGGTGGAGTCATTTGTATCATCAATGAGGAGATTGTATCATGGAGGGGGTCTATCATTGCATGGAATTGAGGGGAATAGGGTATCGAAATAAATGGGATCCAGCATCGGGTGACATTGAGGGGATATGGATTAGGCTTTGAGGGGATCTAGTTAGGTTACATATCATTCCAATGATTGGATATGTCAAGGATAATTGTTTTTGAATCAAATACCAGTGGTTTTGGAAAACTAACATTAAATATAAAATAAATTGATAATTTGATAAAACAAACTCATAAACATCAATATTTTTAATTTTTTACACAATAATATTTGTAAAACATGGTGAAAATATTATTAAAATATTTGGAGGTAGTTTTCGAAAAGTCCACAATCTACTATATTTCAGGTTGTGATTTTCTGTACGTTGATGACATTTTATTTTTTTGGTGGTCTTAGTTAATAATGATTACAAATTAAATGAGTTTTAATTTATTTGTATATAAATTAAAAATTATATTAGAGTCATAATATAATATATATCCAAAAAATAAACAATATTTAGAAAATTAATTATTTTTAAAAATAATTTTTTATTATAAGAACTAATTAATACCAAACCAAAAATGTTATTTATGCCATAAAAATTGTTGTTTGAAATAGATAATTTGGGCCTAACGATTGAAAATTCAAAATCATTTTTTTGTAATACAATTTAGAATAGTGTAAAAAATTATTTTGAAGATAAATAATTTATAATGTATTAGAAATATTTTCTGAAAAATATTAATTGATTTTTAAAATTTCAATTATTAGTTTTTAAGAAGATATCAGTATTTTAAAATTTATAATTTCCATGATAAAGTAAATATTGTTCCATAAAAATTGTTTTAGAATTTTTATGCCATATGTATATAGTATATTGGTAAAATGTCAGAATAATAGTAAAAATAGTATATTGTACTATTCCCATACGAATCAATTTCTTTAGAAAAATATAAATTATGTTAATATTGCAATGAAAAATACCAAAATGTAGTTAATTTTTCCAAATTAACATCCTAAAATATGAAAAAAACTGATTAAGAGAATAAAATATAGTGACAAGTTGTTATTATAACAAAATGACTTTTAGTTTATTAACTTTCTTTTTAAACTATAAATTAAAAATTAAAATAGGTTTAACATATTATTCATAAAATAAATATAACTTGTTATTTATGAATAGTAAAAAATAATTCATTGAGAAAAAAAATCAAATTTAAGCAAAATACCGTTTGTATGAAAAATGACATTCTTAGTTTTTACGCCCATACTAATTACATTTATCAGTATTAAATTTAGCACTTATTTCCATTATAAACTAATTGAAAATTTCATTAACTCTTATTTATACTTTCTTATTAAACATGTAGGTTTTAAGATTCATATTAAATAAATATTATTTACCTAAATATATCATTGTTTTCACTATATTTTTGTGTTTAATGTTGAATAAGATATCGAACAAGGTAATTATTAAATAAAATTATATAGTGAAATCCCAGGTGGTTAGAGACTACCACCTAAAATATATTACATTCCTGAATCATTAATTATCAATAATAAATGATGATAACCAAGGGTATCCATAATAATGATACGACATGATAATCAATTTCAATTATGTTATCAACCGTGCTAATTTGGGAAAGATTAAGAAAATATTAAACTCTTTACTAATTGGAATATACAAATATTGAGATTTATCCCAACCATTTTAGCTAATCACCCCACAATATTAATTTCTCTATACAGTTCACAGTTTACCTTGAAGTCATAGATTATAGAACCCCCAACTCTAGTAACTCAAAATCGGTATCAACATTATTATATTGACATAAGATACAATGATAACATCACCAAGGATAGATTAGTTTAGTAGTTTTGAAAAACATATATATGTATATATATATATAGGATTTACATATTTATTTGAAATATAAAATACATAGCATTAGAACTATTCCAACACCTAATATACTATTCATAAAATTGTTCTTCATATCAAGAGGAAAGGAAAAAAATAAATGGTTAGCTTAGATACTTCTTAAGGGTTATTTACACTGGAATATTTCATTAATAAATATGTAATATGAAATATTAAATAGTAAATAACTAATTGCACATTTCATTTAATCATTTTCATGAGAACGAAATCTATTCTTGAAAAAAATTAATGTTGAAATCTCATGGAAAACAATAAATAAATAATCAAGGAAGAATATTATTAATATTTTATTTCATGATCTCAAGCATCAAGATAAAATTACCATCAGAGACTTTTACTATGATTGTTTTATTGATAGAAAGATAGACACCAAAAAACCGATTAAAATCTCTATCCAACCAGTTTTCCTTGTGAGACGTATCTATGCATCAATAGGCTATCTTTAACAGGTCCTTATCCACTACTATATTTATAATGGATTACTCATCTATTAAATGATAAATTTAAGCCCAAAACAATATGTCTTATACATAAATTTTTGTATTGAGAAAATACTATGTATGTCAACATTTCATCAATCAATTAAATAACTATCAAAGTAAAACTCCAAATATAGACATGATATTTGATTTAGGAAATAATATTATCCATGATATAAAGAATATGATTACTTAGGAGTACATTTATTACATTAAATAAAAATAAATTGAATTTCATAACAGAAAAATAACAATAAAAATTTGATATGAGATAAAATTTTACCATTATTTTATCAGAAATATTAGTATTATAATAAAATTGGATCGTTAGAAGAAATAAAGGAAATTGACAGAATATATTAAAATTAGAAATTTTTAAATATTTCACTTTTTAAACAAATTTATGTATTATATAATAATATAAATATTAATAAATGGTTATTTTTTTTAAACATTTATGATATATAGGATAAAGAAGATAATTATCTTTTGGATTTTTGTAAAAGAAAGTCAAAAATGAACCTTTAATAAAATAATACAATGGTTTCTTTTAAAAAGAATTTTTCAGTTATAACATAAAATATCCTAAATAAATCATTTGAATAAAAAACTGTAGCTTTTAAATCAATTTATAAATTAATGGATTTAGAAGAAAAATATACATGATAAAAAATATAAATAAGATCGGTTTTTTTAATTTCATTTCATGATTCAAGCTAAAAATAGAGGAGAAGTTAGAATAAAATTTTGAATATACATAAATATTATTTTGATTATAAAATATATAGAGTTAATTATGGATATATTTTCATATTACATTAAGGAATATAAGACTGATCAAAAAAATGAGATTGTAAAATAAATTTTTAACTATTTGATAACTTTAAAAAATTTACCACATAAAATAATAAATGTAAACTAAATATTTAATTATAATTTCTAAATATTTATTCATTTTAAATAACATAAAGGGCAATTATATTCACTATAGAAAATAAACATGATAATAATTCCAAAATTGACTCAACAGAGTATAAATTTTTATGATATATCATTCCTCATGTTCTTCTCACATTAAAATTTATATAACCTCCTATTTAATAAATTGTAATTTATTATAATTATATAAAATATAAATTTATATAATTAAAATATCATATATGAAATACTTAGGAAATTTAGGCACATATTTAATAATAACTCCTTATTAAATTCATTGTTTCTGGGTGCTAACTATGTCATTTTTTGAAATAATTATTGTTCATTGGTTCTTGTCATTATACATTGATTATGGTTTGATCATCTCTATAATTATAGTTATATAAACTCATGATTCTCATACATGGTTATTATATATTTATTGATAGATATTAAAAATATTATACAAATACAAACCTAATTATCATAATTGCTTAGTGTATTTGTTGACTAGGTACACAATAATCTGACTTGGTGGAATATCTTCAATGTCTCTCATAATGATCTTCCCATTTTTTAGTTATATGTAAGACAGTTCTTCATAACCTAGGTAGTGGAAATGTAATATAGGGAGATCCTAGAAGATCAATAAGGTTAAAAAAAGCAGTAATATAATCATAACATGAACATAAGGGTATGAGAACATCAGAAATATATTTGAAAATCATACCCTGAATACCATTAATCAAAGTCCTTAGTAATGGAATCATGATTGGATGTTCAAAAGAAATTATTCATTTGATAATCAATGAAAAAAAGATTTTAGAGTATAAAATTGGAATAAAACATTGATTTTGGAATAAAAATTAGCTTATGAAATCGTGAAAATCTATAAACAGAATTATTTTCACTCATTTAAGTTATGGTTAAAAAATCATATCTTCAAATAATCTTATGGAAATGAAAGCAGGTACCTGCATAACATTATTGACATAAAAATAGGTCTTCAAATAATATCATGAAAATGTAATTAGTTTCAAATATAACATTATGAACAAGAAAGATAGGTCCACACTTAATATCATAGTAATCAAGGTTCACTCTCAAGACTATCATAGAATACAAATTACTTTACTAAATAAAGATCACTCTTTCTTCCTGTCCTATCTATATAATTTAATATAAATCATTTCCCAATGAATTATAGTGAGATATTGGTCCTTCCATTATATGATTATAATTTTTATACTGTACTTGGTTATAATGTAAGTACCATCGTTGGTTATATAGTAACCACTATCACATAATACATATGTAATCTACTAGATCAAAAAATATTCATCATATCCTAACCGATAAAATAAAAATTGTTTCATAATTTTTTTTAATATACTAACCTATAGAAAAGTGTAATGTTTCATAATAATTTCAGCATTTAATTATAGAAAAACCAATTAATTGAAATGGTATTCATATGAGTTCTCACATTGTGTAACCCATGTTAGAGAAATCATTTTTCTAACCATCATGCCATCAAAACATAAACAAATCTGAGATAGAATATGAATGTTATCCTTGGAAAATATCCAAAATAAAAAATATATACCACCAAATTATGTCATCATAGATTGAAAATAATTATGAAAGATCATTTAAAAAACTTATTATGGAAAATATGCTATCTCCATTAAAAAGATTTTTTTTAAACATAAAACATTTTCAAAATCACTTCATCTTGATATTATTTACGTAAAAAAAATTCACAAATATTATGGGAATTTTTTAATTTTAAATTAAATCTAAATACTATTAAGGGATGATTAAAATAATTGAACGATCAATAAGATGGTAAATAAAATGCAAGTCCTACATGTTAAAAAATTAACATTTTTTGTAAAATCTAAATAGGGATTGTTTTCTAAAATGAAATGAATATGAATTTTGAAATATTTTCAAAAAAGTGAATCATGTGTAATAATTTCATTAATAATTCATTTCCAATAAAATAAAAATAATTTTTTTAACCATTTTTTTAAAATGAAGGTTTAGAAGAAAAGGGGTTTTGATTTAAAATAACATGTTTCTCTAAAACATAATTCTAGATATATCGAGTACATAAACAGAAGAAAATGTATAGAAAACATTTATTCTCATTTTATAAGTAGAGGAGTATAAATTTAATAATTTTTGTGAAATATATATCATATTATTTCATCATTTGAATCATACTCATAATCAATCCCTATAAAAGATAAGATTGTACAATAAAATGATTACCACTTTGGTAACATTAAATCATAAGACCCATGTAAGAATAAAGTAAAATGGATCTAAAAATAAAATGAGGATAAATAAATACATGAAATTATATATAAAAGTAGATATATATACACCTCATTAAATAATATTGGTGTGTTTTATAATATATGTCTCAAAGAATGTAAATTGAGACACAAATACCATACCTATTTAGTAACTCTTAAACTGTTAGACCAGTGAAACAGTGATCCTAAAATGTATATTTAAATAACAATTGTTTTATGTTGAATAATTATAAGATAAATTTCTTGGTATTATATACACCTCATAAAATAAATAGGTGGTGAACATGGCATGTGTCTCATGGGAGTACAACTTGAGACTAAAATCAGTTACCTTGTGTCTTAACCCCCATAATACACATTAAAACCTCCATTATAAAAAAATATAAGACTACTATGAATATATTAAAAATAAATATTTATATTTTTCATACCAAATATTATTTTTTATGACCTTTTATTACTCATTTATTAACAATTCTATGTTAATGTTACGTTTTGAGTAATAACAACTTTTTCATATATGTTTTCATTTGTTGTATTTTTTATTCCTAGTAATTTGATCATGGTTCTATAATATATAAACTATAAACCCTGATATAAACATAATATATATTTATTATATATGTATTTTTATTAATTTATAAAATTTAGTGATAGTAAAAGATATATACAACTTATGGAGATAGTATGTCGTACGTATGCATGAACGGTGTTTCCATTATATTATTTGATTGAAATAAATAATACTAAATAAGCTATTGTCAATAAATAAAAATATTTATGTAATATATATCATTTATTTTCATTAAAACCATACATAATAAATTAAATAAATGGACTGGAATAATTTCATTGCTTCCTGATGTAGTAGTCCATTATACAAACGAACGATGTTATCGTATTCCCACAAAATTGAGAGTATAAAGGTATGTCTGATATAATAATTAAATAATAATAATAACATCATTAATATCTTAAATATCATATATATATTATAAATACATCATTACATCAATTAGTGAGAGTTTGAAATGTATAAACGAAAAACATCACTTTGTGAGGTGGTGGTCTGATGTACACACGAATGATGATTTACAAACCCATTGGATAGAAGTGAAGATTGTTGTAGGTCGTTAACATAACATTAAAAAATCTTATTATATAGAGGATAATTCATTTATTATATAATCATTTTATAATAGGAATGTATGAAGCTATATAAATGAATAAAATAAAGACGCACTTTGAAGAACATTACCTCTTCATCATGTACTATCCATAGGTTTTCATTAAAGCCATCCTCCGATGGATATTTTCCCAAAATAATTCCTAGAGGATTAGATTATGGATTTAAGGAAGTTTTCTTGTATTTAATGTTGGAATAATGTAGGTTTGATGATTTAAATAAGGGAGGATAGGGGGTGTCCTTTTATATATGTGGTAGAGAACACACATGGTTTTTTTAATTGAATTAAGCGATCCAATGTTCTTCGTGTGACAAAATGGTAAAAAATATTCCATTATATAACATTACATTATTAATGGTTTAATATTTTTAGAATATTGTTTCTATATTATATTATAATTTTTCTTTCTCCTTATCTTTTTAGTTTATATCCCAGTAAACTCATTTTACCATAAATGCAACAAGTTATTTTTAAGGCATCGATAATTCCTTTTTATTAAAATTAAAGATAAAATTGTAAAATTATATAAATTGTTTTTATTCTAAGTAGAGAATCTATTTTTTCGAATTACATTTACACTAGTGTAAAATTTTTATTTAAAATATATCCTACAGACATGACAAGAGAACAGGTTTTTGTAGAGAAAATGGGGAAATTCTTACAATGTTTTTATATGATAATTCAATACGAATTTGATTAAAATGACCTATATTATATTAATAAATTTATTTTGGATCAAATTTAATATTAAAGCTAATATGAAATATTTTTCTAATTTATAAATATATTAAAAGATGTTTTTTAATTATTATTTAGTATTTTATCATTATTTATCAAAAAATGAAAATTTTCAAGAATATAAAAAAAATCACCCATTTATATTTCTGATATTGAAATTAAAATTGATGAATATTTTAATAAACATATTTTATGAAATTTAAATTTTATTTTAATATATGTGCACCATAAAATGTTGAAAAAACATTATTTTAGAAAAAATATTGTTTTTCATTGTAAGATTTTATTTATTCGTATCTATTTTATAGAAAACACATATATTGAATGTTAAACAGTTTGTTGAGTTTATATATGGTATATTTCATTAAAATTATTTCCAATTTTTTATCATTTAATTGACATAGAAAACATATTTCTATATAAAAAATGTTTTTGAAAAAGATTTCCATTATTTTCAAATAGTTTTTTTCATTTCAAATTAATGAGTCTTAAAATAATTAATTATATTTACATGTTTAAATAATATCTTAAAATTTTAATATGTCCTATTCATACCCTCCATTCCAATAACTAGGTGATAACAATCATATTATGTAATAATATTATAATTATATTACATGTTCCATTTAAACTTAGTGTTTCATATGACAGAAGATAAAAATAGTCTTTTGTGTAATAAAATATGACCATAGTTTTGGGTATAACAAATGATAAACACATTGTTACTTTTAATGAAATCCAAAATCAGTGTTTCATGTCACAATAAAATATATAAATGATCAAATCTATTTGAAATAATAATTTAAAAAATTATTAGGTTTTTAAACTATTCGTGATATAAATATCATATATATTTATTAAATATTTAAATGCCAAATATAAAATTTATATATAGAAAACAGATTTATGTCATTCGTGGAGATTTTATGCCACATATACACGTGAAAATTTTTATTCACTTTTCAATAGATGGAATGAAAAACAGGTAAAAAATAATTCACCATTCATTAATCATTAATATATCAAATATATCATATATATTATTTAAATCTATCACTATTGCAGAAAACGTTTTTAACATCACCATTTTTGACGTCGGTTATATATAACTGACGTGAAAATCTGTGATTCATGGTTTTTGACGTCGGTTATTTTATAACCAATGTAAAAAATATGGAGAGTAAATTTTTAAGTTGGTTATTTTAATAACTGAAGTCAAAAATCACGCGCTTTGGTTTTTTAAGTCAGTATTTTATAACTGACGTAAAAAAGGTGGCATCTGAGGCCTTTGTGATGTCGGTTGTTAAATAACCAATGTAAAAAACCCAAGTTTCTGAATTTTTCATGTAGGTTATTTTATAACCGATGTAAAAAACCAACACCTGGCAGTTTTTACATCAGTTATAAAATAACAGACGTAAAAACTGTGGTTTTTGATTTGTTTTTTACATCAGTTCTATAATAACCGACGTAACAAATGTGTTATGTAATACATTTTTAACATCGGTTATTATAATAAATAACATTATAAATGTAATAAAAATATTTTATAAAATCAGTTATTAAATAACCGATGTTAGAATACATTTAAAAAATTAACACGCCCCGTGATTGTTATTGCTGATTTTTCGATCGACAGACCGACGACTCGTCTCTCTCTCACAGAAAACCCTAATAGACTCTTTGTTCTGGTTTCGTTAAACTCGTTTTTCCATCATTTTTTATCATCTTAACTCTCCTCGAATCTATCATCTCAACACAAAACACTCAGGTAATCCTCCCACGATTTTATTTCATTCATTTTTTTCGGATAGTCTATGTTTACGTTTTGTGATTTTTTTGTTTAACTATGTAAGATTCCTCAATTTCGAACCCTATTAACATGTTTTTCCGTCATCATCTTATTTATTATAACCAAGTCTATTATATCAACTCGCAATATTCAAGTAAGCCACACCTACATCTATTTCGTTGGTTTTTGTTTCGCGATGCCCGACATTGATTGTAATTTTTGTTTTCATTGACATCAAATGATCTCATTCACCAATATTACAACAATTTATATGTAAATAATTGTGACTCACCCATTCTGTGTACCAGTGTGATTTATTTTATATGTATATATGTTTTCTCATGGTGGAATGTTTGTTTTGGATCCATGGTTGTTTCTATTTTCGGTATCACTATTTGTAGTTTCATAATCTATTTACGTCACTTATTTTCGTTGACTATTACAAGACTTCATAGGCTATTAAAACCCGATTCATTTCAAAATATATCATTTTAGAATTGTAGGAGATACAGTTCATGGTTCTCATTTTGAATAA
The DNA here is from genome assembly GCA_963277665.1 of Viscum album. Classification (NCBI taxonomy): domain Eukaryota; kingdom Viridiplantae; phylum Streptophyta; class Magnoliopsida; order Santalales; family Viscaceae; genus Viscum; species Viscum album. The sequence goes on from OY728151.1 coordinate 1,725,899,519, forward strand.
TGTAATGATACCAAAACTAGTAGCTTGAGGTTAAAATCCCTAGATATTCCAAAACTAGTATCTTGAGGTTAAAATCCCATGCTTCATGGGGGCTGTCAAGAGGTTTGGTGGTTGTCCAGGGGGTTGGGGTCTGTCCAGAGGGTTGGGGGCAGGCCAGGGTGTCCATGGAGGTGTGGGGGGGGGGCAGTCCATGGGTGTGTGTGTGGGGTGGGGGGGGGGGGGGTCCATGGGGGTGGGGGCTCTCCAAGAGGTTGGGGGGCATTCCAAGGAGCGGGGTCCTGTCCAGAGGGTTTGGGGGGTTGTCCGGGGGGGTTTCCAGAGGGTTAGGGGTGTCTATGGGGGTGTCCAAGGTGGTAGGGGGTGGGGTGGTGTCCAGGAGGGGTGGGGGTGCTATCTAGAGGGTTGGGGGCTGTCCAGAGGGTGTGGGGTTTTCCAGAGGGGTTGGGGCTGTCCAAGAGGGTGGTGGTGACCAGGGGGTGTCCATGGGGGTGGTGGTGGTGTGAGAGGGTTCAAGGGGCTTTCCAGAGGGTGGGGGGTTGTCCAGGGTGTCCATGGAGGTGGGGGGTGGGGGGTGGGGGGTAGTCCATGGGTGTGTGTGGGGGGTCCAAGGGGATGGGGGGATCTCCAAGGGGGTGGGGGAATGTCAAGAGGGATTGGGTGGTTCTCCGGGGGGTGGGGATGTCCAGAGGGTTGGGGTGTCCAGGGGGTTTCCAATGGGGTAGGGGGTGGGGGTGGTGTCCAGGAGAGGTGGGGGCTGTCCAGGGGGTGGGGGATGTCAAGATGGGTGGGGGCAGCCCAAGTAGGTGGTGGTGTCCAGGGGGGGTCCAAGGCGGTGGGGATGATGTTCAGAGTGTTCAGGGGGCTATCCAGAGGGTTGGGGGTGTCCTGGGTGTCCATGGAGGTGGGGGTGGGGGTGGGGGGAAGCCCAGGGGGTGTGTGGGGGTGGGGGGGGGGGGGTCCAAGGGGGTTGGGGTGTCGAAGGGGGTGGGGGGATGTCCAAGGGGGTGGGGGCCTGTCCAAGGGGGTGGGGCCTATACATATGGTTTGGGGGGGTTTTCCAGGGGTGGGGTTGTCCATAGGGTTGAGGGTGTCCAGGGTGGTGTCCAAGGGGGTAGGGGTTGGGGTGGTGTCCAGGAGGGGTGGCGAATGTTGTCTAGAGGGGTGGGGGATATCCAGCGGGTGGGGACTGTCTAGAGGGTTGGGGGCTGTCTAGAGGGTTGGGGGTTGTCCAGGGGGTGTACAAGTGGGTAGGGGGTGGGGGTGGTGTCCAGGAGGGGTGGGGGGTTTCTGTCGAGAGGGGTGGGGATTGTCTAGGGGGTGGGGGATGTTCAGAGGGGTGCGGGATGTCGAAGGGGGTGGTGGTGTCTAGGGGGTGTCCAAGGGACAGGGGGTGGGGTTCATAGGGTTCAGGGGGATATTTTTAGGGTTGGGGGGTTTCCAGGGTGTCCATGGAGGTGGGGGTGGGGGGCAGTCCATGGGTGTGTGTGGGGGGGGGGGGGGGTCCAAGGGGGTGGGTGGGTGGGGGCTGTCCAAGGGGGTGGGGGCCTGTCTAGAGGGTTTGGGGGTTTTCCAGGGTTGGGGGTTTTTCCAGAGGGTTGGGGGTGTCCAGGGGGGTGTCCAAGGGGTTAGGGGGTGAGGGTGGTGTCCAAGAGGAGTTGGGTGATTTTTAGAGGGGTGGGGGCTGTCCAGGGGGTAGGGGGATGTCCAGACGGTTGGGGGCTGTCGAAAGGGTTGGGGGTTGTCCAGGGGGTGTCCAAAGGGGTAGGGGGTGGGGGTGGTGTCCAGGGAGGGGTGGAGGGTGCTCTCTAGAGGGGTGGGGGTGCTGTCTAGAGGGGTCGGGGCTGTCCAGGCGGTGGGGAGTTGTCTAGAGGGGTGGGGGCTGTCCAAGGTGGTGGTGGTGCCTAGGGGTTATCCAATGGGGTGGGGGTGAAGTTCAGAGGATTCAGGGGCTATCCAGAGTGTTGGGGGGTGTCCAGGGTGTCCATTAGAGGTCCCATGGTTTTCTATGATTCAATGGAATTTAAAACTGTTTTATCCAACTATAATTTCTTTTTAAAATCATATTCATGCATATTTTTTTAAATACACATAGTTTTGTTTTATATTTCAAAATTGTTTTACATTAAAATTGTGATTTTCTTCATATAAACATATATTTGACTTATCATTAAAAGATGTATAATTTTTATATTTTTTATAGGTAATAATGAGTCAAAATTGGATTATAGCACATAAAATGAGAAATGAATACGAGGAAGGTGTTGATGCCTTTTTGCAAATTTCTAAACGAAATGTTCCAAGTAGTGACATTTTTTCCTGTCCATGCCTGAAATGTTTGAATATAAAGATGTTGAAATGTTGAGAGATAAATGATCATCTGATTTTTCATGGTTTTAATCTGAGTTACATCCCTTTGATTTGGCATTGTGAAACTGGAAGGAATGTCCCTGATGATGATGATTCACAAATTGGTAACTCCGATGGAATTGAAGAAATGCTTCACGATATTGCAGTAGAAAAAATTGAGATAGAACCAACAGTTGGGTGTCTATATGGTGATGATGAAAAGCCATTATATCCTAGTTGTACAGATTTTATGGGTTTTTTGGCGGTGTTAATATTGATTAACCTGAATTCGAAACATGGATGGAGTGACAGAAGTTTTGTAGAGCTGCTACAATTGATGAAATACATTCATCCAAAAGATAACGATATTCTATATTCACATTATAAGGCCAAGAAAATTTTATACCCTATGGGATTGGGATACAAGAAAAGACATTCATTCCCGAATGACTATATTATATATAGGAAGGAATATGAATTTTAGTCAGAGTGTCCTAAATGTTGGACATCAAGGTATAAGGTGAAAGTAAAATCACAGGCTGATGTGGAGATTAAAAAGATCACATCAATAGTTATTTGGTATCTTCCTATATTTAATCATTTCAAACATTTATTTACTAATTCACATTATTCAAAAATGTTAAGATGGCAAGCATATGAGCGGTTATGTGATGGAAAAATACGTCATCCAGCTGATTGTCCACAATGGATGAAAATTGAAGAGCAGTATTATACATTTGGAAATGAAATTAGAAATCTCAGACTAGGGTAGTGCACAGATGGAATGAATCCACACCGAACCCTCAGTAGCACACATAGTTCATGGACTATTTTATTGTTTATTTATAACATCTCTCATAATGTTTCTATGAAGTGAAAATATGTCATGTTGAGTATAATGATCTCTGGTCCAAAGCAACCCGTCAATAATATTGAAGTTTACTTGTCACCGTTGATTGATGATTAGAATATTTTATGGGATGATGGTATTAGGGTGTGTGATTCTTATAAAATGGAATATTTTCAACTGCATGCAATGCTTTTGTTCATTATAAATGACCTCCCAACATATGGAAATTTGTCTGGATGTAGTGTTAAAGGGAATAAAGCATGTCCAATTTGTGATCAACAAACGTCATATTGTCAATTGCATAATGGGAGGAAAATAGTGTTCATGGGACATCGAAATTTTTTGCCAATGGATCACCCTTATAGAATACTAAAAAAGGCATTCAATGGCTCATAAGAATTTGATATTTCTCCAAATCCTTTATCCCCTAATAAGTATTTTGAGAGGGTGAAAACCCTTGATGTGACATTGGTAAATACATAGAAATATGGTAATGATAGGCATATTTGGATGAAAAGGTCGGTATGTTTTGAGCTACTATATTAGATATATTAAGATGTTAAACATAATATTGATTTCCTGCACATGGAGAATAATATATGTGATTGTTTCATTGGAACATTGTTAGATATTAAAGGAAAGAGAAAAGATGGGGTGAATACATGATTAGACTCACTATCAATGGGAATACGTTTGGAGTTAGCTCCCACTCCTAAAGGAAGACGAACATTTCTTCTTCCGTCTTGTCATACATTATTTAAGAGGGAGAAAATTAGCTTTTGTCAGTGTCTTCTTGATATCAAAGTGCCTCAAGGTTATTCTTCAAATGTAACACATTTTGTCTCCTTGAAGGACTTGAAGTTGATAGGTATGAAATCACATGATTGTCACGTCATGATGCAACAAATTATACCAGTTTCATTGCTTGGAATATTTCCCATCTGTGTCAGAAAGACTATAATGAAGTTGTGTTATTTTTTGAATTCAATTTGTAATAAGGCAATTGATGTGAATGCTTTGAACATTTTGGAAAAGGATGCAATTTTTATACATTGTCAATTAGAAATGTATTTTCCACCAACTTTTTTTGATATAATAGTGCATTTAATGATTCATCTGGTTCTAGAAATAAAGCTTTATGGACCTATATATCTTTTTTGGATGTATCCTTTTGAAAGGTATATGAAAATATTGAAGGGGTATGTTAAGAATCCATATTGACTTGAAGCCTCCGTTATTGAAAAGTATATTTCTGAGGAGGTTGCAGAGTTTTGAATGAGCTACTTGGATGCGGTGCAACACATAGGTTTTCCTCCATCTCGCCATGAACAATTTAATAATGAGGGAAAGGGGATTCGTGGCTTGAAATTCATATCGTTGTCAGCTGAACAGATGAATAATTTAGAATCATACATCTTGAATAACATAGCTGATGCTCAACCATGTATTACATTTCATATTAATGATTTGAAACAATGTCATCCAAAGAAGAAAGAAATGTGGATTTTGAATGAGCACAACAAAATATTTTTTTGATGGTTTAAAAAGACCTTTCTTGGTAGATTAGATGTATCAGATACATTAAAATGGATAGTGGGTGGTCCATGTTTAAATGTGATAACATGGTCCGGTTTTGACATTAATGTCTATACATTTCATATGAAAGATCAGGACAATAGAAGTGCAGTTCAGAATAGTGGTGTATTGGTGTTTGCAAAAGCAAAGAATTTTTCGAGTGCTAGGGACAAAAAAACAATTTTTGCATCAAATGCATATTATAGAGTGATTGAAGACATATGAGAGGTTGATAACTTTAAAATTAAAGTTCCTATTTTTAACTGTAAGTGGTTTATCTGTAACAAAAGAGCCAGACATGATGAATTTGGAATGACACTTGTTAATTTGAATAGATTGGAAGACACAACTGATTATTTTATAATGGAGACACATGAAAAATAAATTTTCTATGTAGTAGATAAATCAGATATGCAATGGTTTTTTGTTTTAAAATGCAAAAAACAATATGTTGGTGAGGATGAACTTGATGAAGATGTTGATTTATGTGATATCCCTACTTCCATGGAAAGATTAATAGAACATAATGATCAGAATGTTGAAGAAATGTTTGGTGCCATAAATAACGATCACTACGAAATAATTTGGGAAAACAATCCATTTGTACATTCCTAAAATTACAGGTATCAAATGTTTATTTCATGTTTAAATTTATTTTTATCATAAAATGTTAGATAGTGTAAGTTTTTTCTTTATTAAAACATGTATTAAAACAAAATAAATATAAGTTTTTCTTTGTTTTAATTTTGTTTAGTTTACTTTATCATGTTTACCATTACATGAATTATATATAAATTATTTTTGTTCAGTGAAAATTACATTACCATGTTTTCCAAGTTTATCATGTTTACCATGTTTACCATCTTGAAGATCTTTACCATCATTACCATTGTTTAAAATTATTACCATATTAAAAATGTTTACTATTACATAACTTAGTACAATTTTCTATTTTCTGATTACAGTAGTTTTAAAATATTTGAATTTGTCTGGTGGGGTGGGGGTGTCCAGGAGGGTGGGGGTGTCCAGGGGGTGGGGGTGTCCAGGGGTGTGGGGGTGTCCATCGGTGTGGGGTCGTCCAGGGGTGTCGGGGTCGTCCAGGGGGTGGGGGATGTCCAGGGGTGGGGGCTGTCTTGGGGTGTGGGGGGCTTTCCAGGGGTGTGGGGGATTCCAGTGGTGTCTAGGGGTGTGGGGGGGTGTCTAGGAGGGTGTGGGGGCTCTCCAGGGGTGTGGGGGGCTGTCCAGGGGTTGGGGGCTGTCCAGGGGTGTGTGGGGCTGCCCAGGGGTGTGGGAGTGATGTCCAGGGTGTGGGGGGGGGGGTTGTCCCGAGGTGTTTGGGGCTGTCCAAGGGTCGGGGGGCCGTACAGGGGTGTGGTGGGGGCTGCCTAGGGGTTCAGGCAGCTCTCCAGGGGTGTGGTGGGGGTGTCCAGTGTTGAAAATGCTTAATTTTGATTTGGTTCTTATTTTTTTCTACTTATGTTTATGTGGTAATAATTCTTGTTTTGGTTTCTGTTTGTTTTTGGGGAGAGTAGAGGACTACATTCCATTTAAAAAATTTGCCTTTCACTTCGGTTATTTTATAACCGACGTGAAAAAACGTGGATGGGTTTATTACGTCGGTTATTTGAATAACCGACGTGATAAAAGGCCCCCGGACTGGTTTATCACTTCAGTTATATAATAACCGACCTGATAAACCATTACCTAGGCCTTTTATCACGTCAGTTATTTAATAAATGATGTTATAAAAGGCCACTGGACTAGTTTATCACATCAGTTATATAATAACCAATGTGATAAAAGGCCCATAGACTGGTTTATCACGTCGGTTATATAATAACCGACTTGATAAACCATTTCATAGTCCTTTTATAATGTTGGTTATGTAATAACTGACTTGATAAAATGACCTCGGACTAGTTTATCACGTCGGTTATATTATAACCGATGTGATAACCCCCCTGTTTATTAAGTCGGTTATGTAATAACCGACGTGATAAAAGGGCGGAGAAATGGTTTATCACGTCGGTTATTAGATAACCGACCTGATAAACACCCTCATACTATTTTATCACATCAGTTATATAATAACCGACGTGATAAACCCTCCTTCCTAGTTTTTTCACGTCGGTTAATTAACAACTGACGTTATAAACACCACGATGTTATTTTTTTTACGTCGATTTGTAAATAACCGATGTAAAAAATAGTATTTATAATGTCGTCCGTATTAACATCAGCGAAAAACCGATGTAGAAAATGAAAAATAACTGACGTTAAAAATGATTTTTGGACTAGTGTATCTTTATTACCATGAATGTAAATAGGATATGAAAAATTGATCACATCACTTCGTGGATGAGGTAGTCCACACATACACACAAGCAATATGGTCATTTTAAAATTCATTATTAGATAATAAGATAGATATGATTATATAATTAATTATTCATAATTATTTCATAAATATAACATATATTATATAAATACATGTTCATAAAAATCCATAAAAGTTGGTGATAGAAAACAAATTTCACCGATACGTGGAGATTATAAGGCCCCATCCTTAAACCATACTTAATCATGAGTTATTACAAGATTACATGTTGAGGATCTTTTCAGGTTTATAGTTTTAGAGAATTAGATCATAAAACATGCATTACATTCCACATTTACACAAAGTGGTTACATAAAAGATAGTATTCATTTTTTTCCATCAACGGAAACATATTTAAAAATAAAGCATGGATTCCTTCTTGACACTTCCTTGACACTATCATCATAACATGTACCTTTCCCTTGACTTGTGAAAAACATTTCAAAAAATATTGGGATGAGCATAAAAAGATTAGTAAGGGTTATAAAAATATGGAAAGGAAACATGAGTACATATATACATAATAATGAAATCATACTTTACCCATAAAACATAGGCACTTTAATATTCCTCATCAAATCATGAATAAATCATAGAAATCATAAGACATAAAAGGTAACTTGAGAAATTCATAACATTCTTACGTAGGAAGTAACCCTCTTGGTTACGTTTGGAATAACCACCACAATATATTCGCTAAATCTCTTCGGGGATACCTTAACGTTTCACTCCTTCGCATTACCCAATGCATTGGAGAGCTATATCTGGCTCACCCGCACTTAGTTTATCACGGAACCACCCGCCTTCATAACAATGCCCAAGAACCATAACAAAATCATATAACATAACTTAAGCACAATGTAATGATAACATTCTGACATTGTAATAAAAATATAACATTTTAATATATTGAAATAATGAATCCATTCTAAAAACTATTTTAAAAACCATTTAAATCATTTAATAAAGAGATTTTTGAATCAAAGTGTCCCATACCACTTTGAAGTTTTTAACATTTTAAACCATTAATATCCATATAAATAAATCCTTAAAACCATTTTGAAAACATGGATATTAATGAGAAATATTTATAATTATAAATCAGTATAACATTTAAAACGATATTTTAGTTAAATGGATTTTAACAAAATGAGAGACACTTGAATACAATAATTGAGGAATAACATTTAATCATAACCTTATAATATCATGAGAGTAAAGGTATTCAGGATATAATATTCCAAAGGACAGTATATACCCCATATAAGAGTGAATTGGTGCATAACAACAATGAAGTCTCAATAGAAATGTAAAATGAGATGAAATCCCTTATAAAGAAGGTATCCTTAAATTAAGGATAAATCAATCTCATAATTATGTGTGACAAATATAAATACACACAATATAAGTGTATATTAAGTGTAAAACAATCATAGGTTTTTCACATATATTCATAGAACGACATATTCAAGGAGTACAAGTTTATCCCAAAGAATCAAAATTGGGTTAAAGAGTTCCCTTGCAAAAATTTGTCAGCATAACGACGCAACTACAAAATTCAGAAAATGAGTTGATGAGAGATAAAAACGTTATCCCATCACTTTGTCATAAAGTTTAAATCAATAAGGATATATACGAACATATCCCAACATAATAGTATGTGAATTAAAAGACATAACAAAATAAGACTTTTAAAAAGAGGAGGGTGAAAGGTTCCCTTACCGACATGGGTATCTTTCAAGACATGCACCCCATGAAAGAAAGACAATACAACATTGATGTAAATACTCATAAATGAAATTATATTTCACAATGAGTAAAATAATGGGCAGTACATATACCACTCAAAGGAAATTGTGGCAAACGTAGCATAAATATCACGGGAATAAAAGTGAGATGAAAAATCTCTTAGGAAAATTCAGCAGCCTAACAGCGCCACTTAAAAAATACAAAAATGGATCGATGATATAAAATATGGTCTCTCATCAAAGTAAAATATTTTTTATAGAAAGAGGAATATAAAAGAACATCCCCAACATAACAAAGAGGATCTTAAAATAAGTCACATAAATGAGAGTACCTAAAAAGAAAGAGGGAGGTTAGATCTCTTACGAAAATTCGGCAGCCTAACAGAGCCACTAAAAACATCCAAAATGGATTGAAGAGATAGAATATGGTCTCTATTAATATGAACATAAAAATTACAATAGTAGTAATATAAAAGAACATCCCGATCACAATAAACATGTGCTTAAAAAGAATGACACAAAAGAGTGTACTTAAAAAGAAAGAGAGGGGTAGAGTCCCTTACCTCAAGTCCAACTTGTCTTGTTCGCTTCTTTATATTCATGAATAATAAACTTCTGACAATTTATAATTTCTTAAGGACCTCGTATAAAGATTATTATTCAGTTCATATCACATATTATAATGTTATAATAATTTTTTAATAATGTTAGTTCATATCAGACGTTTTTGCTGATGTTTGGTAGATGAGTCAAAAATGAACTTGTGTGAAAAATGATTGTCCATGTTGTTATAAGTAAATAATTTCCAGAATAGTATTAATGACTAAATTATCATATATATCCAGTATATATTTATACTATTACATATCATTTGGAGATAAAAAACTAAAATCACCGTTCATGGAGACGGTAGGTCGTACGTAAGCATGAACAGTACTTTCATTTTTTCATTTTCATATTAATGGAATTAAAAATAAATGATATATATATTATAATTACAGTATAATATATATGTTATATTGGTCACATATGTTCATTAATTTCATTCTTTACACATTCCATGTATTTCATGTACGAGTCACATCACTTGAGGGGGCGGTAGTCCACACATCCTCATATTAAATTATCGCATTTCACAACATGAAAACAATAAAGGTATGATTTAAATATACAATACAGAAGCATATAGTGATCATAAATACCATATATATAATATATAAAATACAGTGATATCATAATGGCCACCTTTAAAGGTGTTAAAAAAATATTGAACAATCATCGTTTCGTGAGGCAGAAAATCGCCAACCACATAAACAGTATGTTCTTTAATCATTAGACGAAGGTGTGTGTCAGTGTAGCTCTAACCCTTATTATAAAAAAAATCCTAGTATATTTAAGATACTAGATTTGTTACAAAATAAATGAATAAAAATAGTTTTGGTGGTTGGAGAAGCAAAATAAAACAAAAGGACTCAAGTGAAGACATTACCTTAAAATCGGGTAACTCCCTTTGGTTTGACCTCAAAGGCTTCCTTGGGAAGACTTCTGCACAAAGTGAGGCTTCAAGGAGATATAGAGGGATTTGGAGAGACAAAATGGGCAGGTTTTGGCTGAGACAAAGGCATTGGGTGTGTGGGTAAGGAGGTAGAGGTGGGGGCCTTTTATTAGAGGAGGGGAGGGGCACTCTTGGAAAGTAAGGAAATGTTAGATTATTTTAGAATGAGTCTCAGATTTTAATGGTACCAAATTGATGTTTTTAGAGGATGAGGTGATAAGGGTTCTAAATCCATCCATCCAATAGGTTTTGGTAATTTTTAGGTCTTAGATCTTACATTATCATTCCATTTTATTTAAATCGTTAAATAATGAGGTCATCACCGCATCATCATGATGTCACATATAATTTAATTTATATAATGTCTAAATTTTTTTAAAAAAATACTATGATGTATAAAATCTTTTTATCTTTCCAATGTCTATTTATAGTAAAAAATCTGACTTGTATAATCCCATGTAAAAATTGTTTTAGTTAAACATATCACGTTTGTGTCATTTTTACTTTAACATTAAATAAAAAGAAATTTATGTCATTTTCCAAACAAAGTGGCTCCATGGGGTCCCCAAGTTTACCCATGGATTGTCTTGGTCGGAAATGACTCATCCAATGACAGTAGGAAATGTTTCTAGGTCATCTCATATTATTAAAACATTATTTTTACCTTAAACTACACTAATTACCTCTAATCGCGATTAAAAACATAATAAGTTACTATTCACCAAAAAATATATTTAATACCATTGAACCACGTTTTAATTCTTAATGGAAACCATGTATGTCAGATTTTGGAAATTAAAAATACAGAGGTGGTAAAATTTCATTTAAACGGAAAATCAGTTTTTATAAGTACCACATAGTGGTTTCACTATTCATCAAAAATTGAAGTTTTTCAGAAAAATACCAAAACTCACCCTAAGCTATATTTGATATTCCGAATTCAAAAATGATGTATATTTTAAAAAATTCAAAACTTATAAGTTGATTTAATTAATTAAAAAATTAATTCCCGCTGTCAGAGCAAATAGCGTGTTTGTATGAAACAATAAGTATCAAAAGATTGACAGTAGTTTAAGTCCAATTTCAAAGTGAAATTAATTCCAACGACCACTATTGGATTAAATGGTAGAAATATATCCTAATTTCACTTTAAAAGCAATTCAAAATATAATATAATCATACAAATAAAATAGATTAAAAAGTGGTTTCGAATTAAAATACAACATTTTTTACTATTCATTAAAAATTAACCTTTTTCGGAAAAATACCAAAAATTTACACAAAGTAAATGTTGATGTCCCGATTCTAAAGAAGAATTTTTTTTATAAAATATATCACATAAAATTGTCAAAAAGTGGATTTAAAAGAGGTTCGCCATCAAAAGGTGGTCAATCGACCTTTTAAAGAATATTAGAATGTTTACGCTTAAAATTGGATTCATTTGCATTTTAATCCACTAACATTTATTGTAAAAAGTAAAAATATTTGACAAAAATATATAATCCTTTTTTGGTTAGTTATGTTCATTCCCACCATTACAACAGCTAGGCGTTAAATACTATTTAAAATAATATTATTTTATTATTAGAGTTCAACGTATGATTCCCAAGAAACTCGTTGTTGCGTGTTGGGTATGCCATTGAGCATAGTGTCCCCTTTTAAAGTTATATTCATATTTTATTCACGAATATGGATAAATGTGAAAATTTCATACTCTTTATTTACCTGGGGTGTTACATCCTGCCCCCCTTTTGAGAATTGCATCCTCACAATTTCAAAATTGGGCTTGGAATCTTCATTGAAAATCCCACATCGGAACAAGGGTCAGTAAAACAATCACTTTAAAATAAAAAACAATATGTTCAAAGGTCACCCGAGATAACCCATACTAGGATTCCATGTATGAAAATATGGGCATGGAGGAAAAAACAAAGGGTCATGATCTGATAGAGAGTGATAGTAAACGTGTCTAGGAGAAAGTTAACTATAAGAAAATCAAAAACTTGTGATGGGTTAAACAGTATTCGATTCCCCAGTAGGAAAAGTTAACAGACAACATTTTTGTTTTAAGTTACTTTTCATTGAGGAATTTATTCATAAGGAAAAATAATCACATATCATGTTGAATTTCAACTTTTATTAGTTTCCTTACAGAAACTCATATTTTCTCCAAAAGACAAGTATTTAGGAAGACTTGTTCACATTAAGAGTACTATTATCAACTTCTAGAGAATAACCTAATCCAAAAAAGAGAACTATATACTTCCCATGTCTTTAGACTTTAACCAAAACCAAAACCAAAAAGGTTAGTACAAGATCAGATAATCCAGAAAAGGATATCCCTTTATAAAAAGAAAATCTATTCTTAATCTCCAAAATATGCCCAACAAAACCCAAAGATCAACGAGGACCATTCGATAAACAATTTGTCCATAATATTCTTCAATGTAAACCAAACTATGATTGAAACCCAAATATTTTAAGGATTTAGTCACATAGTCTTCCAAGTTAAATCGTAACATTTATCTCCAAACAACATCTGTTTCTCTTAATGTCTCGTATTGAAAAGTAATTAACCCAATCACATATCCTCGCTGATAGGTTAATCATTTCCATAGATAACCCAAAATAAACTTACTCTTAATTCATAAAATCATCTAACTAAAAGAAATCATTCAAAATAACCAGGGACTTCACGTAGTCCAGTGGTAGGTGATAAATACCAGTCACACTTTGGTTGTGGGTTCAATTCCCACAGCTTTGTCTGGCACTATGGGTTGTCACACGGTCTGTGTGTTGTCCTTTTTCCAAAACTATTTAATTCTTAATACATTCCACAAAACAAGACAAAATCTTCAAAAAAATTAATCATAAAATTTTTTAACCTCAAGTTTATCTCATGCCTTTCATTTTCCATCATAACATATAATAACCCATAATTACCTCAAAAGTAAGGATCATATAAACCCTAATGGTTACCTTTATAATTATTACCTGAACTTCCACATCGATTGGTCATCTCATACATGATGCATTACAGAACATAGAATGGTTCAAGTGGATGATCATGAATCCTTGATAGTTGGTTTAGAACAACCATGAGTTTCCTCATTGAATACCCCATTTCATCCGATCTCTTAATCAGAGAACCACCACAGTTTCATTCAAACCTATTGTCACATTGGTGCCTGCTAGATCCATCCATTCACTAAAAAAAGAAATATCAGTGTGATTATATCAACAAAAACATCATGTACTAATGAGTAAGGTAAACACTAATATATACTTACTCACTCACTTTATCTAAAAAAAGTACTCTTTCTGAAATCCTAACCATTATAGTAATTTCACTTATTCTTAGAGAATACCCTAACCTCTAAATTTATCTAAACCAACCTCTGATAACAACTATAAGGCCCCATCCTTAAACCTTACTTAATCTTGAGTTATTATAAGATTACATGTTGAGGATCTTTTCAGGTTTAGAGTTTTATAGAATTAGATCATAAAACATTCATTACATTCCACATTTACACAAAGTGGTTACATAATAGATAGTTTTCATTTTTTTCTATCAACGGAAACATATTTAAAAGTAAATCATGGATTCCTTCTTGACACTTCCTTGAAACTATCAACATAACATGTAAATTTCCCTTGACCTATGAAAAAAATATCAAAAAAACATGGGATTAGCATAAAAATCTCAGTAAGGGTTATAAAAATATGGAAAGGAAACATGAGTTCATATATACATAAGAATGAAATCATACTTTACCCATAAAACATAGGCACTTTAACATACCTCATCAAATCATGAATAAATCATAGAAATCATAAAAAAAAAAAGATAACTTGATGCATTCATAACATTCTTACGTAGGGAGTAACCCTCTTGGTTACGTTTGGAATAACCACCACAGTATATTCCCTAAATCTCTTCGGAGAAACCTTAACGTTTCACTCCTTCGCATTACCCAATGCATTGGAGAGCTATATCGGGCTCACCCGCCCTTAGTTTATCACGAAACCACCTGTCTTCATCACAATGCCCAAGAACCATAACATAATCATAGAAAATAACATAAGCACCATGTAAAGATAACATTCTGACATTGTAATAACAATATAACATTTTAACATAATGAAATAATGAATCCATTCTAATAACTATTTTAAAAAACATTTAAAACATTTAATAAATAGATGTTTGAATCAAAGTGTCCCATACCACTTTGAAGCTTTTAACATTTTAAACCCTTAATATCCATATAAATAAATCCTTAAAACCATTTTGAAAACATGGATAATAAAGAGAAATATTTATAAGTATAAATCATTAAATCATTTAAAACGATATTTTAGTTAAAAGGTTTTTAACAAAATGAGAGACACTTGAATAAAATAATTGAGGAATAACATTTAATCATAACCTTATAATATCATGAGAATAAAGGTATTCATGATTTAATATTCCAAAGGACAGTATATACACCATATAAGAGTGAATTGGTGCATAACAACAATGAATTCTCAATAGAAATGTAAAATGAGATGAATTCCCTATATAAAGAAGGTATCATTAAATTAAATATAAATAAATCTCATAATTATGTGTGAAAAATATAAATACACACAATATAAGAGTATATTAAGTGAAAAACAATCAGTGGTTATTCACACATATTCATAGAATGACATATTTAAGGAGTAAAAGTTTATCCCAAAGAATCAAAATTGGGTTTAGAAGTTCCCTTGCAAAAATTTGATAGCCTAACGGTGCCACTACAAAATTCAGAAAATGAGTTGATGAGAGATAAAAAGGGTATCCCATCACTTGGTCATAAAATTTACATCAAAAAGGATATATAATAACATTTCCCAACATAATAGTATGTGAATTAAAATACATAACAAAATAAGTCTTTTAAAAAGAGGAGGGTGAAAGGTTCCCTTACCGACATGGGTATCTTTCAAGACATGCACCCCGTGAAAGAAGGACAATACAACATTGATGTAAATACTCATAAATGAAAGTATATTTCACAATGAGTAAAATAATTGTCATTACATACACCAGTCAAAGGAAATTATGGCAAATGTAGCATAAATATCACGGGAATAAACGTGAGATGAAAAATCCCTTATGAAAACTTGGCAGCCTAACGGCGCCACATAAAACATACGAAAATGGTTCGATGAGATCAAATAGGGTATCTCATCATATTAACATAATTTTTACAGAAACAGGAATATGAAAGAACATCCCCCAACAAAACAAATATGAGCTTAAAAAAATTGACATAAAGGAGAGTACTTAAAATGAAAGATAGAGGTTAGATCTCTTATGAAAATTCGGCAGCCTAACGGCGCCCCTCAAAACATCCAAAATGGATTGATGAGAGAGAATAGGGTCTCTCATAATATGAACATAAAAATTACAGTATTATTAATATAAAAGAACATCCTGATCACAAGAAAGATGAGCTTAAAAGGAATGACACAAAAGAGTGTACTTAAAAATAAAGAGAGGGGTAGGGTCCCTTACCTCAAGTCCAACTTGTCTTGTGTTTCCTTATAATATTGAATAATAAACTTTGGTAAATATATAATTTCTTAAGGACTTCCTATAAATATTATTATTCAGTTCATATCACATATTATAATGTTATAGTAATTGTTTAATAATGTTACTTCATATCAGACGTTTTTTCCGATGTTTGGTACATGAGTCAAAAATGAACTTGTTTGAAAAATGATTTTCCATGTAGTTATAAGTAAATAATATCTAGAATATTATTAATTATTAAAATATAATATATATATCCAGTACATATTTATACTATTCCATATCATTTGGAGATAAAAACGAAAAGCACCGTTCATGGAGAGGGTAGGCCGTACGTACGCATGAATTCTACATTCATTTTTTCTTTTTCATATTAATGGAATTAAAAATAAATGATATATATATATTATAATTCCAGTATAATATATAAGTTATATAGGTCACATATGTTCATTAATTGCATTCTGTATACATTCCGTGTATTGGATGTACGAGTCACATCACTTGAGGGGGCGGTAGTCCACACTTCCTCATATGAAATTATTGCATTTACACAACATGAAAAGAATAAAGGTATTCTTTAAATATACAATAAAGAAGAATATATTAAACATAAATACCATATATATCATATATAAAATATAGTGACATCACAATGTCCATCTTTGAAGGTGTTAAAAGAATGTTGAACAATCATCATTTCGTGAGGCAGAAAATCACCAACCACAGAAACAGTATGTTGTTTTACCATTAGACGAAGGTGTGTGTAAGTGTAGCTATAATACATCTTATAAAAACATCCTAGTATATTTATGATACTATATTTTTTACAAAATAAATGAATAAATATAGTTTAGGGGGTTGGAGAAGAAAAATAAAACAAAAGGACTCAAGTGAAGACATTACCTTAAAATCGGGTAACTCCCTTTGGTTTGAGCTCAAAGGCTTCCTTGGGAAGACTTCTGACCAACGTGAGGCTTCAAGGAGTTATATAGGGATGTGGAGAGACAAAATGGTCAGGGTTTGGCCGAGAAAAATGCTTTGGGAGTGTGGGTAAGGAGGTAGATGTGGGGGCCTTTTGTTAGAGGAGGGGAGGGGCACTATTGGAAGGTAAGGAAATGTTACTTTATTTTAGAAAGAGTTTCGGATTTTAATGGTCCCAAATTAATGTTTTTTGAGGATAAGGTTATAAGGGTTAGAACTCCACCCATCCAATAGGTTATGGACATGTGTAGGTATTAGATTTTACATTATCTTTCCATTTTATTTAAATCATTAAATAATGAGATCATCACTACATCATCATGATGTCATAAATATTTTAATTTATATAATGTCTAAAAATTATAAAAAAAATACTATGATGTAGGAAATCTTTTTAGATTTCCAATGACTATTTTTATTCAAAACTCAGACTTGTATAACCCCATGTAAAAATTGTTTTAGTTAAACATCTCATGTTTGTGTCATTTTTACTTTAACATTAAATAAAAAGATGTTTATGTCATTTTCCAACCAAAGTGGTTGCATGGGGTCCAAAAGTTGACCCATGGATTATATTGGTAGGCCATGACTCATCCAATGAGGGTAGGACACGTTTCTAGGTCATCTCATATTATTAAAACATTATTTTTACCTTAAACTACACTAATTACCTCTAATCGCGATTAAAAACATAATAAGTTACTATTCACCAAAAAATTATTTTAATACCATTGAACCACATTTTACTTCTTAATGGAAACCATGTATGTCGGATTTTTGTAATTCAAAACATAGAGGTGGTAATATTTCATTTAAATGGAAAATCAGTTTTTATAAGTACCACTTAGTGGTTTCACTATTCATCAAAAATTGATGTTTTTCAGAAAAATACCAAAACATCACCCTAAGATATAATTGATATTCCGATTTCAAAAATGATGTATATTTTAAAAAATTCAAAACATATAAGTTTCTTTAATTAATTTAATAATTAATTCCCGCTGTCAGAGCAAATAGCGTGTTTTTATGAAACAATAAGTATCAAAACATTCACACTAGTTTATGTCCAATTTCAAAGTGAAATTAATTTCAACGACCACTATTGGATTAAATGGTAGAAATATATTCTAATTTCACATTAGAAACAATTAAAAGAAATAATCTAATCATATAAATAAAATAGATTAAATAGCAGTTTTGAATTAAAATACAACATTTTTTACTATTCATTAAAAATTGAACTTTTTTAGAAAAATATCAAAAATTTACACAAAGTAAATGTTGATGTCCCTATTCTAAAGAAGAATTTTATTTTGTCAAATATAATAGATAAAATTTTCAAAAAGTGTATTTAAAAGAGGTTCTCCATCAAAAGGCGGTTAATCGACCTTTTAAAGAATATTAGAATGTTTACACTTAAAATTGGATTCATTTTCATTTTTAATCCACTAAAATTTATTGTAAAATGTAAAAATATTTTACAAACATATATAATAATTTTTTGTTTAGTTCTGTTCATTCCTGCCATTACAACGGCTAGGCATTAACTACTATTTAAAATAATATTATTTTATTATTAGAGTGCAACATAAGTTTCCCAAGAAACTCATTGTTGCGTGTTGGGTACGCCATCGAGCATAGTGTCCCCTTTTAAAGTAATATTAATATTTTATTCACGAATATGGATAAATTTGAAAATTTCATACTCTTTATTTACCTGGGGTGTTTCAGAGATGGTACATCTTATCAATGCACAAGTGCTGTTTTTTTTCTATAAGAAGGAAAAGATATATAAAATTATATTACCATAATCATAATGATATATCATTATATTTATTTAAATGCATTTACTATTTTTAATTTTTAAAATAGATCTCTTTATTGTAGATGAAGAAGTAAATTTGAATGAGTCTGTAAATATGATTACCTCTTCTATAGTAAACTACATTTAGAACTATTTTTATAGACCCTTGAAATGAAATCTTATAAATTCCATCACTACTAATTCATGGATAATGAGATTTATAACATAATTTTTTATTGTTTAGTCGATCTAAATTGCTATAGAATATGTAAATAAAGGATATAAGGGGTTTCCTTTTATATGTGAGGGGCAGGGAACTCTTGTAATTAATTAATGTAATAAATTAATAAAAATGTATTTTCATTGTATAATTGCTTCAAAATAGATATCACTATAATAATTTATATTTTTAAGGTTACAAAACTCATACGATAAAAATATATTTTCATTGTGATATTAGATGGTTTCCTCTATGTGGGTCAATTAAAAAATAATATAATATAACTGGTGACCCATAAATGGTTCATATTCGATATTTTAAACCATATAAATTTTTTCAAATATAATAATTTTTTTGAATATTAATAAATATTATAAAATATTGATTATTTCAAAATTTCATTAATGTCATTTTTGCAAATACATGAAATATTGAAAAATAATATTTTTATAACATATTAAAAATGGATCAAAAATGACATAGATTAGAATATATGGAGTATAGGTTTTTACTATAGATAACCAAACAAATTCGTAATGGTTTTGATATAATATTAGACATTGAATTTTGGGATAACCCCTTGATAACCATTTTCTACCTTGACCGTGGTAATGGATTTTCAAATAGAAAATTCTTATGGTGTAACTGATAAAGTGAAAAAAGTATCTTAAATAGAAAATAGATGAATCTTGAGACTAGTTCCAATACTTATTTTCTTATTTCACGATTTTTAATTTTTTAAAATAATTTAATAAAATACTATTTTTCATGAAAAACATTAATTTTATTTATAACTATATTAATTTAATTTGAAATTATTGACATCCGGATAAATATATAATTCTAATATAAACCCTTAAAACATCCCAAATAATTTATATTCATCAATAATAATTTTTGATCACTCTAAGTTGTTGACTCCTAAGTTCTCCTTTGTCTTCTATATTATGTTTTGGAAATCACAAATGTCTTTTATCTTGTCAGTCGTATCGTACTGACTCTTTCAATCGTATCGTACTGACCCTGTCAATCATATCGTACTGAATTTTTCAATCCTATCATATTGACTCTGTCAATCGTATCGTACTGACTCTATCAATCATATCATACTGACTTTGTCAATCGTATCGTACTGACTCTATCAATCATATCGTATTGACTCAATCAATCATATTCACCTTTGTGTATCTTACTTTGTATCATTACATAACATTTAGTAATACTTATAATACTCATACTTTCATTACTTGATTGTTTTGGTACTTAGTCAAAAACACATGTTTCATATTAATCATACTCTTGTTTGTCATCTTCATATGTATTTAGTTTTAACCAATACGATGTCATTGAGTTAGTTACAAACTAATCCAAACGATGTCGTACTTTCCGTTCCAATATGACCATTATAATTCCAGGTGTCCAAGTCCCTCCGAGTTTTTCAGAGAAATATGACCGTTGGAGGAAATGTGACCGTTGGAACCTAAGGCCTATAAATATGTGGTCATTTGAAGACGAGAAAAGAACAACGTGCTGAGATAACTGTGATAATTTTATTCTATCAAGATCTAGAGAGAGATACGCTGTGACTTCTCTCATACATTGTGCCTTGTGCGACCGATCTTCGTATCGAGGGCTTTCAAGGGATTGAAAGACAGAGGTGTTGATTACCTACAAAATCGTGGGCTGACAGGGATAGGCAGACAGGAAAACCGATCATCATATCGAGGACTTACCAAGGTGGTGGTAATACATACCTCTTATCCTAGTTGAATGGATAACCCTTCTATTTGGGTAAAATGAATTGCAATACATTTTCATTTCGGTTGCTGTTTGTATTAGAAAGTAATTTGTAATGTTTCCTTTCATCATTACACTTTTAATTTCAATTTCTTCAATTACGATTATTTTATTACCTATTGTATTAATAGATTTTATACGCTTTATGGTAGAATCCCTCACACTTGTATTACTCTGATTATTTTATTCATCATGAATACAATTACTTTACTTTTCTAATAGTATTACATTACATCATACTTTTATATTCAATACAATTGTGGTTATTTGAATTTTATTAGTTTAAGATCTTATAAACTAATATATTAAGTGATTAAACTAAAAGTTTTTAAAAATACAAATCACCCCCTCTTGTATTGTTCCATCTAATATACATATACATTTACATATTCGATCCAACAATTGGTATCAGAGTAGGTTTCCACTTTTTTGTATTACTTGTTCTATTACATTAAAACTTTCATTTTAAACTGATACTACACTAACGTGTGGAGTGGGAATGATTTTTTTTATTAGATGGTAGGAATAAATATTGGGTCAATTGAAAACCTATATCCTTATAGACCACCTATCATTGATGGGAATGATTATGAGTACTGGAGAGATCGAATGAAGACGTTTTTCATTAATACTGGTGTAGACAATTTTATTATGCTTACTGGAGGTTACAAAATTCCTGATAAAGAAGTTAGTACTTTCACTAACCAGGAGAAGAAAAAAATATCAACTGAATTACAAGGTACGCAATAATTTATTACGCTCTATGACCATGAATATATACAGCCAGATATCATCTTGTGAAGTAGCCAACTGTATTTGGAAGAAATTAGAAGTCACAAATTTTGGTATATCTATGGTTATAGAAACAAGAAGAGCAATGCTTCGAGATGAGTATCATGGATTTGTTTTTCCTTATGGAGAGTCATTATGTAAAGTGGAACAATGATTTATGAAAATTGTCAACAGTTTACAATCTATGGGGGATAATGGTCATGATGATGAAGCTCTTGTAGATAATATTATTGTTATAATGTCAAATGAATGGGAGTCAAAAAGGACAGTTATTGATGAAAATAGAAATGTTTCCCAGATTACTCTTGATGAACTATTTGGAACTCTTTTATAGCATGAGACAAGAATGAAGAGAGATGCTTATTTCATTAAGAAGACGAATGGAAATTGTAGCATAGCCTTTAGATCTAAAGCTAAAACACCTGAAAGGTTAACAAGATCCAAATCCAAGAAAGATGTTATATCAGAATCAAGTGACTGTAATCACTCGGATAACGAGTTAGCCAATCTTTCTCGAAGGATGAACATGATTTGTGGAATGAAGAATTCCAATAAAGATTCAAAAAGAAATATAGAAAGGATAATAATGATTCAGAGGTAACTTGTTATGATTGTAAGAAAGTAGGAATGATAAGTCCTGATTGTCCTTTACTGAAGAGAAACGATAGAAAGTAGAAACATCCTGAAATAAATATGAAAAAGTATTATAAGAAAAAAAAAATGTCTTGAAGGAAAATGATTCTTGGAGTGAAAGTGTTAGTGATTTATCAGATAATTCTTCAGAATATGAGTCCTCAGGACAAATGAATGTTGGGCTTATAGCCATATTACCAATTGAAGATCATTGTCTCCTGGCTATGGTACATAATGCTGACGCTATTACAAATGTCCATTTAAATGAAAATTATACTGAGAATAAATATTATGAATCTTCAAATGACAAATCTTCGTCATCAGAAGATGATAATTTAACTTCTTTTGAAGAAGAATCTATATTTTTTAAATTACTTGAAAATGAAAATTCTAAACATAAGAAAAATCTTGATAAAGCAAACTCTAGAATTTCACTTTTAACTAAAGAAGTATCGGATCATTCTAATGATCATGATATGAAAACTTATGATTTTGAAATTATTTTAAAAACCCTTTAGCAAGTCAAATCTGATAAGGATAAACTTTTTAAGGATCTAAAAAATGTGATTTCTAAGAAAAATGTTTTAGAGAGTAACTCTAGTTTAAAATCAAATGTTTTAGAAGATAAAAACATAGTTTTAAAACTAAAGTCAGATATTTTATCTTTAATGAAATGTTTTTCAATATTTACTCATGGAAAGGAATATTTTGACAAAATGTACTCTGAAATCCGGCCTTTGAGAAATCATTTTGGGCTTGGTTATAATAATTCCAAACCTATTTTTAGTAATAACTATTATGTTCCACAAAAAACCCTATTTTTTCTAAGTTCTAATGTTGTGGACACTGTAAAAGAGAGTGTTCTCTTAATAAAACACAATCTTTAGGATTTCATAAAGCTCGTTTTGTAAAACAAATGTGGATTCCTAAAATTCTGTTATCTAACCATTCTAGGTCTAAACAAGTTCGGATTCCAAAAAACTAATTGTTTCTTTTTCAAGAAAATGATAAGTGTACCAACAAGAATATTTGGAACATGGATAGTGGTTGTTCTTGATACATGACCAGAAACAAAGATTCCATTCAAAAGATTATCAAAACATAAGGTAGAAAAGTTAACTTCGGAGATAATGCTCAAGGAAAGATTTTTGGTATAGGTAATATAGTTTTTCTTGGAAAAGTTATTATCTCTAATGTTTTGATTGTTAATGGTCTTTAGAACAATCTCATCATCATAATTCAATTTTTCGATGAAGGTTACCTTGTGAATTTTTGAAATTATAAGTGTCTAGTTCACAATTCCAAGGATTAATTCATTCTATCTACCCATTGGAAAGAGAATGTATACACTATTAATGTAGAAGACCCTAGTAGCCAAAATTTACCCTGCTTATGTGCAATATAAGGACATTCATGGGTATGGAATAGAAGACTAGGACACTGAAATCTAATAATCCTTTGTAAACTCTCAATGAAAAGACTTATAAAGGGACAACCAGATCTTAGATATGATTCTTCAAAATTCTGTGATCCTTGTCAATTTGGAAAGAAACATAAAACTAGATTTAAATCAATTAATGAAGTTTCAACTTCTAATTCATTACAGCTAGTGCATTTGTGTCTTTTTGGTTCTTCACAAACTGGAAGCATTGGAGGAAAATACTATGCATTTGTTTTAGTTGATGACTTTTCTAGATTCACATTGGTCTATTTTCTAACAACAAAATCTGAAGCCCTTTCCTATTTCAAAACATTTATTTTCCAAATTAAAAATGATAAAAATCTACCATTGATAACTATTCATAGTGATCATGGTGGTGAATTTCAAAATTGTGAATTTGAAACTTTTTGTAGTAAGAAAGTTATTACTCAAAATTTCTCAGCTTCAAGAACTCCTCAGAAAAATGGTGTTGTTGAAAGAAGAAATCGTAATCTTTAAGAAATGACTAGAACCATGTTGAGTGAATACTAAATTGCTAAGCACTTTTGGGCTGAAACTGTTAGTACTGCTTGCTATACTATAAATAGTTTTTTAACTAGATCATTTCTTAATAAAAACACCTTATGAGTTATGGACTATCCTAAAACCTAAAGATTCATACTTCAATGCTTTTGGGTGCCATGTATTCATTCTGAATAAAAAAGATAATCCACAAAAATTTTCACCCAAATCTGATGAAGGAATCTTTCTGGCCTACTCCACAACTTCTAAGGCTTATTGAGTTTTCAATAAAAACACTTGTACTGTTGAGGAAACAGTATATGTAAAATTTGATGAAACTGATCCTTTTGTTTTTAAATAATCCCAACTTACATCCTCAGATGTGTTTTCAAAAACTGATTATCAACCTTTGATAGAAGATCCTTCTGATAAAGAAAATATTCAAGAAGATACTTCTGAAACATTTACCATAGAATATTTTCTACCATATGTTGATGAATAGGTTTTACAAATCACAAATCAATTGTTTCTTAGGAATAATCCCTGTGATAACATCATTGGTGATGTAAATCAACCTGTAAGGACCAGAAATTACTTAAGAAAAGAAATAGAACATCTTGATTTTCATTCCCAATTTGAACCAAAAAGTATAAGTGAGGCCTTAAGTGACAGAGATTGGATCAAAGCAATGCAAGATGAACTAAATGAATAATAAAAGAATCAAGTCTGGACTTTAGTTGAAAGGCCTAAAGAAACAACTGTAATTAGTGTAAAATGGGTTTTCAGAAACAAATGTAATGAAAATAGAATAATTGTATGAAATAAAGCAATACTTGTTTCTAAGGGCTATAATCAACAAAAAGTTATAGACTATGAAGAAACATATGCGCCGATAGCTAGACATGAATCTATTCGAACACTATTAGCCTTTGCAGAATACATTAACTTCAAACTATTTAAATGGATGTTAAATGTGATTTTCTAAATGGTTTTGTTCAATAAGAAGTTTTTGTCGAACAACCTCCTGGTTTTCATGACCCAAAACATCCTAATCATGTTTTTACACTTACCAAAGCCCTATATGGTCTTAAACAAGCCCCTAGAGCATGGTATGATAGATTAAAGAATTTATTTTACAAAAATAATTATACAAAAAGTATAGAAGATCCAACCCTTTTTATAAAAATTGAAAATAAAAATGTCTTGATTGTTCAAATCTATGTTGATGAAGTCATATTTGGATCAAAACAACAATCTTTAACTGACTCTTTTGCTAATTTAACGAAATCTGAGTTTGAAATGAGTATGATGGGTGAGTTAACATTCTTTTTAGGTTTTCAAATATCTCAGAAACCAGAAGGAACATATATATCTCAACATAAGTATATTAAAGATTTAATCAAAAAGTATGGATATGACAAAACTAAAAGTATTAGCACTCCAATTGGTACCTCAAATACACTGGATTTTGATGAAACTGGGAAACCAGTAGATCAAACAATTTGTAGAGGTTTGATAGGAAGTTTTCTATACTTGACAACTAGTCGACCAGAATTAATGTTTTATGTATTCTTATGTGCAAGATATCAATCTAATCCAAAATCGTCTCATTTAAAAGTTGTAAAGAGAATATTTTTGTATTTAAAAGGCACTATGGATTTAGGAATTTTTTACACATCTGGAAATGATATTGTTTTAAAACGTTTTTCAGATGCTGACTTCGGTGGTTGTAGAATTGATGTAAAAAGTACATATGGAACATTTCATTTCTTAGGAGATTCTATGGTTTCTTGGTCCGAAAAAAAACTTCACTCGATATCACTTTCCGCTGCTGAAGCCGAACATGTAGCAGCTGGAAGTTGTTGTGCTCAAGTGTTATGGATGAAACACACACTCACTGACTATGGATTATGTTTTTCCAAAACTCAAATTCTTTGTGATAATACTAGCGACATGGCTCTTAGTAAGATCACATCACATCACTCTCATGAAAAACAAATAGATGTTAGGAATCACATTCTTAGGGATCACACACAAAAAGGAGATATCATTTTACAATTCATCGGAATGCAAGAACAACATACTGAAATCTTTACAAAACCATTTCCTTCTGATAGATTGTAGTTCATATAACAGAATCTAGGAATGATTACATTAAAATAATTTGTCATATCTACTTCATGTTTTTACATTTCTCCTTACATTAATCAAACTCCTCTTAGAAAGGGGGAGAACATTTCTTACTGTGTTTCTTTTTATCTTGTGATATTTAATTATTTATTCTCCTGGTATGAATTTTTGCCTATCTTTTTATGGTATTAACAGTCTTATCGTATTACTTACTTTTCTGTTTATCGTATTAACAATTTTTTTATATAATTTTCCAATCTTCCAATCGTAACATCTGATCATGGTAAGGAATTACTTCGCCATTGGCTCGTCCGATCATGGTAATGAATTTATTTTACATCGACACGTCCGTTCATGGTAACGAATTTCTTTTCCATCAGCTCGTCCGATCATGGTAATGAATTACTTTTACATCCTCTCGTCAGATCATGGTAATGAATTTCTTTTCCATTATCATTTCTGTTCATGGTAATGAATTTCTTTTCCATCGGTACGTCCATTCATGGTAATAAATTTCTTTTCCATCAGCATGTCAGTTCATGGTAACAAGATTGTTTTCCATCATCTCGTCAGTTAATGGTAACGATTTTGTTTTTCATCGGCATGATGATTGATGGTATTCTTTTACATCGTATGCCTATTTTTTTCATTCAATACTATATAAACCAAAAATTACATTACGATCTCTGGCAGGTACAAATATTTCTTTTTTTTACAAAACATTTTTCAAATTTTTCCTATCCGTTGATTTCTTTTCTTCTAATCTCAACCATTGATGATCAATGGTAACCCTTTTGCCGCCTATAAATAGACCCCCCTCCCCAATCCCACATTGGTTTTTCAGGATTTGTGGCAAAGCTCTGCTCCACCGATTTAAGTCATTGTACGATCTTTCAAGCGGTTTCACCTATATGTCTCAATCCTCTGCTAATACTCCAGCCGAAATGTCTTCAAATATTTTTATAGGGATATAATTTTTCAGAGAAAGGTTAGATTCTCGGGTATTTTTTGATTCGTAGGATTCTACAATCAGAAGAATCATTTTGTTTCAAGTCTGGGAACATTTATGTGTTAAAAAACAGTTTCTCAAGATCTAGTTCTTTTTGATGAAGTCACTCAGTTTTATAAAACCGTATCATTTGATAAAAACATAACAATCAAATTTTCTTTGTACAATAGAATGATTTCCATATCTGTGAATCAATAAGTTCATTTTCTGAATGTTCCGATAGAAGGAGACTCTTTCGTTCCATCTCATAAACTACAAGAGGATGTTGGTGCATTTAGAAAACAGAATGCTGAAAAGTCTCTATTTATTATAAATGATGAAAAGAGGAAATTAGCTCATCTTTCTCCAGATAATAGATTTGCGACTCTTTGAATGCATGGTTTTATTATCCCAAGGAAAGGAGATAGAGAAACTCTGAAAGTTTATGATGTTTTTATTCTTGAATATCTTCTAAATATGAGAAAAGTAAATCTCATGGGATATGTTTTTGAAACCATCAAGAATGTTAAGTCAGGAGGAATTAAGTCCCAAATGATTATGTATCCAGCCATTCTTACAAAATTAATTCTCGAGAGTTTGAAGTTTTGTAATATTCCATTGAAAGGAAATCTGATAGATTTCAAGCCCTCCTGGATTAGTAAGAGTACATTGAGGAAGTTGAATGTTTGTTTTGACCCATATTCAAAACTTTTTTGTAATAGATTTAGAAGCAGAATCGGCTCAGAATCAATCTGCACCTATACCTGTCAAAGATAATCCTTCTGTTGTTGTTCCTCAAAAGTCAGATCCATATACCAGTACAAAGACAAAGAAGAAACCAATGTACAATAAGGAGGTCGTGGCCAACTGGAGAAAAGAAAGAGAACCGAGAAAGGAAGTTGATCCAAAGTTTGGTCTTGACCCAGCTGAAGATTTTGTGGAATGAATAAGGGTTGAAGAAACCCTTAAAGCTAAAAAAAATAAGTCTATTTTGAAAAGAAAGGCTCAAGACTCTGATATATCTAAAGAACTCAAAATGGTTGAGGATGATAGTGCTCAAATATCGGAAGAAATACATCAAGAACCAATCATACAAAGTCTTCCATAGAAAGAAAAAGGAAAACAGATGATGGTAGAGATAGAGGAACATGAAGAAGAGGAAGTAGTTTTCATTTTGGAATTCATTAAGAGTTCGAAAAAGAGTAGAGAAGAATCGGTTCAAAATAAGAGTGAAGGTATTCAACAGGTTCCTCATGCCGATCAATCACCTATTAAAACTTCGGAAACTCTGGATAAAACACCCCCTCAACAATGCAAGGTGCTCAATCTTCTCATACTGAATAAAGTTATGTTAATCAGTGAAAAAGTAGAAGAAGAATGAAGGGAGAAAGAGAAAGCAAAAGGAAAACAACCAGTTATTAACTCAAGCTAATCAAATAAACTGCTTTTATACGATGAAGATACTGATTCAGAACAAAAAATTTCTCTCAAGAGAAGTGATTAAATTGTTCATATTTTATGAAGGGTTGAAAATACTATTCCATACTTTCCCAGGACAGAAGGGAAAATTTATTTCATTACTGACAATCAGAATAAGAAATTTGGATTTGTAAGTGAATTGAGAAAGAATGTTTTGTCAGTTGAAGCTAATTGGATGGTTTTATCTGAAACATCTACTACTCATAAGAAGGCCTGCAATAGGATGACTACGTGGACATATGAAATAGAAAACTCAATGAATGACCATGAGATAGAAATTGAAGATATAAGGAGGTTGTAAAATGATCTTGCGATTACATTCAATAAAAATGACAAAGAAACTGTTGAAAGACTAAATCAAGTAACTCATGTAGCCGATATTCCTTCAGTAAAAGAATTGCAAGATATAATGAATGCTTTTCCGTCTTAATTCTCAAAGGTTTCATCTTTGAAAGATGAAATTGTTTTTTTGAAGAAAAAAAATTTTGTGTTATCAAAAGATAAAAAAATTTGCACGATAGAATTGATACCCTTGAGGAAGTAACCAGAGTCCAGGAGGAGACTATCAAGAATCAAGATCAAATTTTGGCCAACCAACAAGAGCTTCTCAGATCTCAGGGTGATTTAATTTCTAAAGAAAAAAATGAAATAAAAAAGATGAGAGATGTTCTTCATGAGCTGATAAAGAAGGAAAAGGAAAGAGAACACAAATGACTGTTGTATTTTTTATTCTTTTCTAATGGAACCTATCTATTTTGTAATAACTTTTATGATACTTTATTTTGTTTGGTATTTATTTTCTCTAACTAGTTCAGGAAACTCAATGTTACCCCATTTTTTTTGTAAGTCAAAAGGGGGAGAATGTTTTATAAAGGGGGAGAATGTTTTACAAAGGGAGAATGATTTAATAAAATACTTTGAAACCAAGGGAAATCTTTGAATACAATCCTTAGGAAAGTATACACCTAAGGGGGAGTTAGTTGTATTCAAATTCATATTCAGATGAGTTTCCAATAACTCAGGGGGAGATAAGTATTTCTTGTTGTCTTCACATTGTGTTTTTTGATTTCCAACAATAGAGAGATTTTTGAGTCAAAGGATCTCCTTTGACTTTTATATCATGTTTTGGAAATAACATAAGTCATTTATCATGTCAATCGTTTCGTAATGACTCTGTCACTCATATCGTACTAACCCTGTCAATCGTATTGTACTGACTCTGTCACTCATATCGTACTGACTCTGTCAATCGTATTGTACTGACTCTGTCAATCTTATCGTACTGACTCTATTAGTCATATCGTACTGACTCTTTCAATCATATCGTACTGACTCTGTCAATCGTAATCACTTTTTTTTTCTTACGTTGTATCGTTACATTAAATTTATTAATAATTATAATAATAATACTTTCGTTACTTGGTTGTTTTGGTACTTATTCAAAAACACATGTTTCATATTAATCGTACTCTTGTTTATCATATTCATATGTCTTTTGTTTAAAACAATACTATGTTGTTGAGTTAGTTACAAACTATTCAAAATTATGTCGTACTTTCTATTTCAATATGACCAATATAATGCCAGGTGTCCAAGTCCCTCCGTGTTTTTTGGAGAAATATGATCGTAGGTGGAAATGTGACTGTTGGAACCCGAGGCCTATAAATAGGAGGTCATTTGATGATGAGAAAAGAATAGAGCACTGAGATAACTGTGATACTTTGCTTCTATCAAGATCAAGAGAAAGACGCTGTGACTTCTCCCTTGTATTGTGCCTTGTGCGATCGATCTTCGTATCGAGGGCTTTCAAGGGATTGAACTAAAGAGTTTCCGATTACCTACAAAATTGAGGGCTATCGGGGATAGGCAGGCAAATGTTCCAATCTTCATATTGAGGTCTACTGGGGATAAGCAGACAGACAAACCGATCATCGTATCAAGGGCTGCCAGGGATAGGCAGACAGACAAACCGATCATCGTATCGAGGACTTACCAAGGAGGTGGTAAGACAAACCTCTTATCCTAGGTGAAAGGATAACACTTCTATTTGGGTCAAAAGAATTGTAATACTTTTACATTTTTTCTATTATTTATATTAGAAATGAATTTGTATTGTTTCCTTTCTTCATTAGACTTTAATTGTAATTGCTTCAATTATGATTATTCTAATACATATTGTATTAATAGATTCTATACACTTTATGGTTGAATCCCTCACACTTGTATTACTCTGATTATTGTATTCATCGTGAATACAATTACTTTACTTTTCTAATAGTATTACATTACATCATACTTTTATATTCAAAACATTTGTGGTTGTTTGAATTGTATTAGTTTAAGATATTTTAAACTAATCTCTTAAGGGTTTAAACAAAAAGTTTTTAAAAATAAAATTCACCCCCCTATTTTATTGTTCCATCTAATATACATATACATTTACATATTCGATCCAACATAAGTCACCCAAAAATATTAATTTTATATCTCTTAAAAAAATTATGTAATTTTTTGACTGGTAACACAAGCACATTGTAAATTATGCTTAAGAATCTTCGTTTATTATTTCATTAATAAAAATTAAAAATGAAATTAAATGAAAATGAAAATTATTTTTTCTTTAAAATAGCCATTTATAACTAAAAATAAGTTGTTTTTATGCATATCACAAAATATTATAGTAATTAAAAGAAATAAAATCCTATTTGTTACATTGTATTTTACTTACAAATTATAAAGTATAAAATCTTTGTTAAATAGAAAAATGATCATTTTTTTAGTTTTATATTATTATGGTAGAAATATATTATTTTAATGAAATAATATAATGTGTTTTAGTTAATTTGAAGCCTTATCATATTAATTTTTAACCACTATTACCTGATTTAACCAGTACTAAGATCATAAATTTTACCAGTGTTACTATCCATAATATCAAAAAATAAAAAGTGACATTATTAATATATTTTATTCTATAAATTCAAAATAATTAATCCATTTTATGTGATTCAATATTATAATTTTCAGAAATCAATTTAAAAATAATCAAATAAAACACGATGACAAACAATTTTTTTAAAAAAATGTGTTTTATGTCGAAAAATTGACCTATCAAAAAAACAAGTAAAATGATTATCCTAATGGAATTATTTAAATTAATTTAAATAAAATATAACTTATCTCATATTTAATCAAAAATTTAGTATTTCTTTAAAATTACATGGTTTAATAAAAAGAAATTGGTGATTAGAAAATGGTATTTTTCACTATTCACTAAAAAATAAATCTATTTTCAAATACACCAATAATTAAACCTAACATGATAATGAAATGATGAAAAATGACAATAATGTGAAATAATAAGAATTGAATTTTTTGTTTTGGTTCATTTAAACACAATTTCTGTGTTAATCAAGCTGTTGTGGAATTTTTTAAAGGGAAATATATCATAAAAACTCTAAGTGTTATATTTAATCCCCCATATAAGATTGTATACTTAATTTTTTTATCACATTAATAAAAAAACTAGGTAAAATTCTACCTCATCACATCATTTGGATCCCGCATCAATTTCCAATTATGATGTTTTCCCAATAAAACATTAACAAGGATAGTGGTCTTGATTTGTAGCACTTTCTCAATATAATACATAATCTCCATTTGTTATTCATCATTCAAAACAGAATTATCTTGTAGTATGAACTCTATGTTTAGTACATGTGAATGATTAAGTATTACATACACAATATATTATAAATGGAACACATCATTTTATAGATAGTGATTTGTTTTAAGCGCCAAGCAATAATCTACTATCTCGATACAGTCAATAATTTTGAAGGGAAAAAAATATAAAGGTCATAACTATCACTTATTTCCATATCTCATAAACATATTGCAATGAAATATTTGTAGGAACACCTTATCACTATCTTAAAACATTTTTTCTCAGCTACGATTTTTAGTTTTTTTTCACCTTGATCTTCTTTATGTGAAGTCGAATGGATATATCCTTCTCTACCAATTCCTCAGTTAGATTGGATACCAATATCATTAATTCTCAAATATCATCCCAACATAGTGGAGTTATTCACTTATTTCCTTATATGGATCCAAAAAGAGACACATGAATTCACAACTTAATGTTATTTTTTGTATGCAAATTTTTCAAGTGGTAGGTGTTTATCTCTACCACATTATAAATCTATATAAAAATTCCTGAAAATTGAGTCTAGAAATTGAATAGTCCTCCCAAACTAACCTTCATTATGAGGATAATAATAAATACTAAAACATAACTCTTTATCTAGATCCAGCTGATGGATTATCCAAAACATCAATGTAATCCTCATATCCGAATCAAATAATATTGAGAGTGTTTTCCTTTCTATCTGAAAAATTATTTAATCTATAATAATATGAGTTGATCAAACAAAAAGCACTCTAATAGTGATAAATTTTAATAAATTGTTATTGTTGTCGAATATAACCAAAATAGCTCTACTCCCATTATTTTTTGGGGGATAATAATGATGAAATACATTATTATTTTCCAATTTCCATTATTGTATTGTTAATTTTTGAAACATCCCCATTGAATTAAATAATTTTTCACTAACTAGATGTCACACCATGCGTTAGGATACATACTCTACAGTATCACGTTTCTTGTTATCGCACCATAATTGATCTTTTATAGCTATATGCCTCATTTCAATTCTATGTTGAATAAAGAATAATGGATTATGATCATCATCCAAGAATTCCTTATTCTACTCTAATATTAAAAACCCACATACTCAAATCATTCAAATGGTCATTCAATTATGATCAAGGTTGAACATAGGAACATTCCTCACCATATTCTGTACGCTCACATCTCCCTTATGCACATTCTTAATCTTATTATGAATGTATAGTTTAACATTCATCAATTAATTATAATATTTATCCCCTATTCTTATTATATGACGATCCATATTATAAATTATAAAATATTAGATCTATTTCAATCCTTATCATAGAAAAACTATCATGGAATATCCTACACATAGAATCATCATCAAATTTTTCATTACATATATTCTGATATATTTAGTAGTTATGACATTTGATCAACTCAAACCATATTCTCTAGAATACATTCAACTAACAATATCTAAATGTATACTTCATTATTTTATGATTAGTATGTATATGATACCATCCACCATAAAGATAATGCCTCTATATCTTTAATGAAACTTATTTACACTATGATCTCTGAATAAATATTCTAGTAATTCTACTAATGAATTTTCAATGGTGAGAGGTATAAAATATCCCAATATCATTCTGTCTAAGGAAGTATCCCAAACCCTTATTTAATACATAATTATATATCTAAAACCCTTCTCCAATACAGGATATTGTAACAAATAGCACATTTATTATCCTTATTTCATGTTATTTAAAATCATCCACACATTATTCTATATATAAAAACATAACTCCATTTCGAGTAAATCTATTGAGTGGGATAGATAATCATAAGAATTCCCTCACAAAGCATTTACGGTTTCTATCCAACCAAAGAAAACTGCACATCTAGGTTTTCATAGTTGGTCTCAGATACAACTCAATAAATTATATTTTTAACGAATCCAAAGATATACCCTCAATGATAATTATATACCCCGTGAATGATACTATTTGTAGAAAATATTCGCACTAGATAAATTTAGAATATATATTCTCATAATGTAGATCCACCATTACAATCCTCAAATTTTCATAGTACTATTCAAATATCTTCAAATATATAATAATATCATCTATAAAATTTACCACAAACTAATCTTGGTAATACTTAAATAACCTGTTCATAAAATCAATGAATATAATATGAACATTATTATATCTAAAAAGATATAAAATAAATTCATAGATACTAGACCACGTATGAATGGTTGTATTGGGTATATCCTTCTTCTAGACGCCTAAAAAATAATATCTAGTCCATATATCAATTTTTAAAAAATAACTTGATACTCACAATTGATCATAAAAATATTAGATACGATTTAAATGATAATTTTTCTTAAATGGGATTCCGTTATTTCAAGAAAATCATTGAAAAGACACATTGAATCAACATAGTACTTAACAAAATGAATATGTGTAGCCCATGGTGAATCATTCTGCTAAATGAATTCCTTATCTTGATTATCATATATTTTCTTCTTCAATTCATTAATATCTTTCAAGATCATTCTATAAAGAGTCTCAGAAATAGGTGTTACAATAGTTAAGAGTTATATTGAAAACTAAACTGCTTGATTCCCGATAATATGAGAAGAATATTCATAAAAACTTCACCAAACTCATGTATTAATAGTCATATAATAAATTTTTAGATTATCACTAACAAAATTATTTAAATGTTCATAATTTATTGGCACTAAAACACATATTATGGATGAAATTTAATTGGTAGCTCATTTTTATCATCGTTCAGATAGACTATCATAGGTTGATTCATAATATCTAATATA
This sequence comes from Viscum album, assembly GCA_963277665.1. Taxonomy (NCBI): domain Eukaryota; kingdom Viridiplantae; phylum Streptophyta; class Magnoliopsida; order Santalales; family Viscaceae; genus Viscum; species Viscum album. Next base: position 1,725,934,841 of record OY728151.1, read on the forward strand.
ACATATTAAATCCCAAAATCAATTTTTGTAGGACTTAATTAACTATTAGGATTACAATAGATATGTAGTTTCAATAAGTGATAGTGGTTTCTATTGCATGAATTGATCCAAAAAAAGTTTAATCATCCTATTTAATAACAAGTTTCTCTATATGGGAAATAATATTCCTTAAAAACTAAGTCATCTACCCTAATATGGCCATGATATTCTCAATTACAGCATCTACTATATTGGTTTTCTTACAATGGAAAAAACTACTGTTTCTACAGGTGTTGATTACCTTTATTATGTAATGTTACATCACTAATTAATGGAAGAAAGAGTGTTAGCTCATAATAATCATGAATATTGATCCAAAAATATACATCCCACAAATGGTAAATGTTTTCGGATACAATAAATTATTTTCATAATTATCATGGTAGATATATTTTTTTAGAATCTTGTTCCCAAGGATTCTAATAAACATTATTTGATACCAACTATAGAAAACCAAATCCACTAACCCAAAACTAATGTCTAATTTATTATATTGTGATTAGATATAATGGATCCCATAACTAAGGATCCATCATTTTAGTAGTCTTAAAGAACCATATATATACATTAATACCATATTATATTAGAAATATAAAATATATAGCATAAGAAACATTATTACAACCTTAATATTATTCATAATATCCACATTCATATGATATGTAAGGGAAAACTAATAAAGGTTTCTATTAGATGCTCAGTAACTATCAAAAACTGTGGAATATAAGATGAATTAATGAGGAATAATCAACATAAAATGGAAATTAACAAAAAACACATTCCTTTTTATGAATAACTTCATCAGGAAATATATCCATAGAAAAAATCGATGGATTAATCTCATGATTAATTATAATTAAATTAACATTGAACGAAATGATTAATGATATACATCTTGATCTCAGAAGCCATTATATCTTTATTTTCAAGGACATTCAATAATTAATATCAATTAATTGGTATGTAACCACCAAACAAATTACATAACAAGGAAAAAAAACTTGTATTCTTCATAATACCAATCGATGCATCGATAGGCGATAAATAATTTGGATACATTGATCACATCATGTGAAATGAATTCCTAATATATTTAATGGTAAATATTATTAATAACATAAATTTATTGTCAACAAATATATATGCAGAGTAAAGAAAATGGAATACAAATATTTCCTAAATCAATCAAATAAAATTCAACATAAAAAACTGTATATTGAAATGGAATGCATTTTAGGAAATAATCATATTCATGATATAATGGATATTGATATTTAAGTGGAATTTAGATTCCCATGGTCACTAGATTGTGAATGTTTCAATAAAATGTTAATGGCAACTAAATAGAAAATATATAAAAAATGATCATTAGTTCATTAGAAATATTGGTTTATGATAAAATAGATCTCTTTGGAGAAATATAAAAAATAGAAGAGCAATATTAAAATATGATATTATAAAAGTGTTTTTTTAATAATTTTTTTTGAAGAGGATAAATAGCATAAAACAGTTATGTTGGTGAAAATATCTGTTAACACCGTATACGTTAAAAAGAAAAGTTTTTTTGAATATTTGAAAATTGCTATCAAAATTCACCATTTGGGGTAACATTCGAATTAATCCTTTTAAACATTATAAAAATAAAATGATAAAATATTATTATATCAATAAATCAATTGGTAAAACAAATTTTAATTTCTTAAACCATATTTAAATGTAATTTTTTTTATTCAAAGGTTATATTAATGAAAATAATGGTGATCACAAAAAATGATGATGTGAAATAAATTCTTAACTCCTTAGTAACATTAAAATTGGAACCTATTGAATAATTTAATAAGAACTGAATATATAATTATCCTGATAAAATAATTATTTATTTTAATTACATCAATGTTTTTGTTTATAAACCACATTAAAATATAGACGTGCATAATACGAAAAAAAATCATTGGTTATGAGATTGTGAGAAAATCCCTTACCTCATGTATGTATTCCTTTGAAATGATATTATATATTATAAGACAAATTATATAATATTTATAATAATATAATAGAGTAATTTACACACTTATAATATCACATATGATCCCCTTTTAACATTTCAAAACCTATTTATTAACAATACTTGATCAAAACCATCATTCTGGATGTTAACTATTTCATTTTTTAGAGAATTCAGGTTAGGTAGTTCTGGACCTTATACATTGATTTTACTTCCATCATCTATAGAATTTTGGTTAAAATATAAATATCATATATATTAATTTTATATGTTTATTTTCATCAATAACAGGTAGATATATAAAATGAATTACACTATTCATTGCAACGATATGTCGTATGTACTCTTGAACATCATCTTCACTTTTTGATAGATGGAAGAAAGAAACATAGGTAACAATTGACCTTTAAATAATAATTATTATATAATATCTACAAAATATATCAATTAAATATATCTTTATTATCATCCATTTAAATCAATGATTTAAAATGTATCAAATCACACTGTGGAGGTTGTAGTCCAAACGTACACTGGAGCAACTTTACCATTTTCCAACAGATTTATTTTTAAGATGATAGATATTATATTATAACAAGGGAATCATTATTATTTAATTAATATAATATATATTCATCAGTTTAATATTAAAAACCATCTAATTTAATTGGTGATGAAAAATGAATTACACCTCAACATGGACAAAGTTTTTTATTCATATGAATAAGTGATGTTTTCTATTTTTATTGGATGGAAAATGATTTGAAAATTGTTGTACCATAATAATAAAAATATCTCAGTATATTTTTTATATTGGATTTATTATTATAGTATGGTTATAACATATTTATAAGAAGTATAAGAATAATTAAATTTGAAAGAGTCGATAAAGAAGATTACCAATTCTTTTATAGACATCTTCATATCCCTTCATAAAGACCCTTGGAGTGGTATATAATGTATATAAAAATCATTTATTAGTTTATATAGAAGATTATAAGATAATTTGATATGATTTTTTGATATATATTTCTTTTTAAGGATTAAATAATGATAGATTCCTTATCGTTTTATATATGATGTAAGGGTCAATATTTTAATTACAAAATGTATCAAATTCATATAAATATGTTTTCCTGAAAAAATGGATCCAATTTTATATCATTAAAAAATAAAATTATTTCGAGTTAATATAAATCCATACAATAAAATATGGAAAATATTTTATTATATTTTTATACTAATCTCTTTGTTTTAACTCTCCCCCTTATTATCTTATTTGACAACTACTCTTATATTAGTGTATTTTATTCCATAGTGGTCATGAATGTAACTATAAAATAATATGTGACTCCTAACTCGAATTTGGATGATAATTTAAACCAATAATATTTAAATTTTCCAATTATTTTTTTATTATGAATTTTGATTATTTTTAAATAAAAATGTTTACTATAAAATTTCAATAATGTCATTATTTGTAAATACATGGAATTTTATAAACAAATATGTTCCTATCATGTGTCAAATAGTATCAAAATAGAGTTTATTTGAATAAAATTATTACATGGTCTTATTATAATAGTAAAATAAAATGTAAATTGGTTTAGATATCATCTTAGACCTTATATTTATTTTAATCCCCTTGGTTAACGTATTTTTAGATTTACCGTGGAAATGAATTTTTCAATATTTAATGGTTAAAACATTACTTATAACGTGAAAATTTTATCATAAAAGAAAAAATGTTTATATTTGTGACTATTTCATGTCCTTGTATTCTAGTTTCAATATTATGGTTATTTTTCTACAATTTTATAAAATAATATCAATATAAAATATCTTTTTCTCATTTTTGTCACAACTGATTTCATTTTACTTTAATGACATAATGAAAAGGATAGAATTAGAATAATTATTTTTACTTATCCTAAATATATTATATGTATCTTTAAATATCATGGCACACTCAAAATCACTCAAAAACGTTAAAATTAGAGTTTTTAAAAATCAATTATTTTGTTTTTCTCCACCTTGTATAAGCACTATGTCTGCATTAGATAAGTATTTAAGGTTATTATTTCACTGAAAAAATTAAAAATATATTAAAATTTTAAAACTAATTAATATTTAAAATAACATTAAAAAATTATTTTTTATAACATTCCTAAAATATTAGATACATTAACATTAAGAAAGTGACATTCATTAGTTTATATTTTACTAAAATATTGTAATGTTAAAAATCAAAGTTATTTAGAAAATAAATGCCACATTTGAGAATATTGTATGATTATTAATGAAATAGACTCATAATAGAAAATAAATTCAAGTCATTTAATCAATTTTAAGAAATATCACATTATTTTTTAACCTTAATTGATTGATTTACCCTTTACTAAAGTGATAAATTTCACAATTGTTACTATTTATAATGTCTGAAAAATAGATCATTTTAATATATTTGAATGTTCTGATTCCTAATATTGAATACATTTAATATAATTAAAATCAAACAAGTTATATAAATTAATTTCAAAATAAACAGACTAAATATGATGAAAAATCATTATCTAAAAAATGATTTTTAATGCCAAATAATTTACTTATATCAAAATCAAGTAAAATAGTAATCATAATGTAATTAATTTATTTATATTAAAAAAAATGGATCGTATATCACTTTTAATAAAAAATAATATTTCTATTTTTAATTACATTATTTATGTAAAACTAATGACTCTTTTAAAAAAACGTATATTTCACTATACACTTAAAAATAGTTATGTTTTGAAAAATACCAAAAATTATATCATAGATAATAATGTGATTATAAAAAATATAATAATTTCATCATAATAATATGTTGATTTTTCTTCATGGTTTTTTAAATATAGTTTTGTGTGTAATGAAATATATAAAATAAACCATATTTATTTAATGGGAAATATATCCTAAAATCTCATGGTTTTACAAGGATATTCATATATTGATTTAGATTATCAAATATAATTCCCATATTTTTGAAATTAATATATAATGTATTTTTAACATATCTTATATATTATATATATATAATTAATTTCATATAAAGGAATATTACTATGATACACATTCTTATTGAAATCAAATTAGGACACCACAATATTACAACTAGATGTTTTCTATAATGATAAAATAATTAGTGTGGTGATTTAATTATCCTATAATTATACCTAGATATATTATAGGGGACTGAATAGAGTCTAATAAAAAATATTCAATGGTTTAAAATTATTCCATAATAACCAGGATCAACTTTAGTAGTTATTTCACAGACATTCGATTTTTTTAATAATTGAAGAGGTTGAAGAGTTTTATTATCATTATTCACTTTTGGGCTGGGGAATCGATTTGGATAATTCCGAAAAATCCAAGTATATGCTGATTTGAAAATTCATTTCCTCTATTTAAATGATTGTATTATTCTCCCATGATTGATATTTATAAGCTTGATGGACAATCCTTACACACTTAAAACACTTCCTTATTACATTGGGGCATTCCCTTGAATGATTCATCCAGGATTTTTGACATTTATGTAGTTGAATATTCATTCCATTAGCATAATCATGACATAATTTTCTATTAAACTCTTACTTAATGTAGATTCTGGGAGTCTGTTATGGTTTAGGTTTTTATTTATGTCTTTTGATTGTTGGGTAATCCTAACCACTATATTTTCAACACCAACATATATGTTTTTTGGTTACCCATTAGGAAATTAATAATGCTACCAGTCAATTTTTTTTAAAATGTTTTCTACATTTTCCATCCATTATAAAACCAAAATAGTTATTCAATAGTGATCTATATTTATAGTATATGGGGATTATGAATAACTCAATCTCAAATTTTTATAGAGCATGAAACCATCACATAAGAATTTATTTCAATCCTAAATCACTCTTGGTAAAATGTAGGTTTATTTTTTATTTGTTCAATAATATTACATAATGAATTTTAATATCATTATAAATCCACCATTATATCTTGAAAAGGGATTTTTATTATCCAAGGAATATCTCAAGTGAGTGTTCATTCTTGTGTGCAGTTTTAGTCCCACTAAATGTGCATCAAATTGACCATTTACTTAATTATAAATGCTGTCTATTTATGTTTATTACCCCTAGATTTATATTCTCCATACCCACATACAATTTTCTCAATCCATATTGGTATTTTATCTAGGAAAACCACAAAAGCAAGTATATACCTATATTTTTGGATATCATCATATACTTAGACTCACCTCAATGGGGTGCTTCAAAGAGCTCTTCTCTCTAAATGGTTAACTTTCATGGTCTAATTTCATATTTTTGGTTCTCCAATGGAAATTATTTATAGATATCTTATGAAAAATTTCCCACATATAGTCAGAACCAATGAGGATTATTCATTGGGATTCAGTGTTTTTCCTCTCTTTTTGGTCTTTTTGGTCAGCCCAATTTTTTAGTGTTGCTTGCGTATGTGACAACCCATAACCACTATCTCATCCTAATGATCCTGATTTATTGATAATAAATCTTTTTTTTGGATCTATACTTCCTTTTTTGATTTATCATAGTTGTGTCTACTACTTTCAGGATGGTGTAAATCATGAAGACCTTAGTTTTTTGGCATTACAGACATCTGGGGTGGAGATGTGAGGTTGAAGGTGAGTCTCATTGATTAAAAATCACATTTCTAATGGTGGATATCTTTTTCATTTAATGGTGGTAGAGATAAGTGTTTATAAATCATTCCATAATCATTAGAGGGCATCTATTCTTGTGGTTTATTCGATGGATTTTGGTGAAAACATAATCACTACATCGAGGAGTGCGACGGGTAGAGAGGCGGCGAAAAATGAGGGGATAGTTGAATCATTATACAGGGTTCCCAAAATAATGGGACTCATAATATGGGTTATAATCATCTTGTTCTATTTCTCTATTTTTTAATTTGTCTTATAAACCATCATCGATTGGCCTTCAGGTCATTACATTTGAGAGTATGATGGTGTGGTTAACTTCAGGTGAACTACATGATGTATTAGGTTGGTAGTATGGTTGCACAAAAAGGTGGGATGCCTAGATCTATGGGATACATGTGTTGACACATTTCATCGATTCGTATACCCCATCAGTCAATTGATAATTGTTTTTGGGTTCCCTGATTGAGTAATAGACTTTATATTGAAGAATATTGGGTATTCAAGCTTAAGGTAGGAGATGCATGCCTAGGCTAGGAAACATCACTGTGTGGGTGGCTCAAATGAGATAGGGTTGTGATGGTAGTCATCATCTATCCTCAATACCACATTATGGTTAGAGTGGAGGCTTACCATGATGATTCGTCCATTTTGAAAAAATGATCCAAGGAAGAGGGGTGATAAAACCTAATAACTAGGAACATCATGAGTTGATTTCTGTCAAGGTGCAGGGATATTTTTTACAGATGAAAAAACATGTAGTTAACTATAGACTATGTGATTTATTTCATTTTCAAGTTTTAGTCCCCAAGGCATTTGGGCCTTATCAAATCGATATAATGGGTCTCTTGGGCCATCTGGTGTTGTATGCCCTCTCAAACCAGTTTATAAGAGGGATTAATTTTTTAATAATTAGGGGGCTCATGAAAATATAGTTTAAACAAACATTGACTCATCACTATAGTTTTCACTAATTTTCTTTTACCTTAATTTAAAAATTAACTACGTTAATCTCTAAAGTTGAAAAATATATCTTCTTATTCTAACTATATAGAGCCATGCTAAACATATATCAATATTAACTTGATTCCATATTTTATATAATATTTCTCATAATGAGTTGAACAAATGATTATTGAATTGTTCTTTTCATGGAGTCTAGATATATAAACATCATAGAATATAATAATTGCTTATATGTATCCATAAATGTGAACCTCTAGAACCTATTCTAGAAATAATGTGTGATTTAATCGCCTTTATAAATAGGAGAATGATAACATAATAATGGTGTTATAACAAATTACTGGTAAGGGGAAAATATATAAATTTTTCATAAATTGTTAGATCATAATCAAGAGATAACGAATAAACATAAGAGAAATATCTTAATAAAAACGTTAAACAATAATAGTGTGTCATAATACCTAATGGGAGGGCATGTAATCTAAAATGAAAATCATATAACATGGATTATTATTTTGGAAACATGATATAACAAACATATTAAATGGATCATTAAATAATCATATAACATAGATATATGTAATTTGTATAAGAATATGTGCTGATGGAATTGGGAACATATATATCCACATTGAGTTCATGATCACTCATGATAATGTATCTATCCACATTATGACCCCATTTGGTCATTTGAATGCAGATAATTCATATCATGATCTTTCTTAATAATGTGAAAATAGTTAGATGTCATAATTTTCAAACATAATGTTGTGAATGAAGCTACTCTGGATCATTTTCACAATTAATTTATTCAATGTATATAATATGGATCATGTTCATAATCAATATTTGGAACATTACTAACTAAATATCGTTCATTATTTTCCTTGTGAACATAGATAATCCTCATCATATTCCAACTTATCCTTGTGAATGTAGCTAATCCAAATCATGTTCACAATCAATAATATGAATGTAGATTACCAAATATTTTTTTTACCAATTTCCTGATTGCATATACTCTGTATCACTTTCATGATATATATTTTTAATGTATCTAATCCATTAACCCTCAATATATAAAATTAATATAATCATCATTTTTTCATTTTCAATCTTCAGAATATAGGAAAATGTATCTTATTCTTGCTCAAAATATCTACCACATGAGGTATAAAATATTAACCAATGCACTGTTGGGTTACATAAGAACCAACCCTTAATAAATCATTTATATAAGTTCTACCAGAATGAAATAAATAATTATATCATAAAGAACCCAAGGAATGAATAATGGGATTCACAAAATCTATTGATGGTATCACCAAAATTGATCTCAAGAATGCCAACGGTCAAAACCTACAAAAAAAATCCAAAAACATTACATCATAAGATCATTTATAGGTTAAATCATCAAAAATAATATATAAATAGTATATCCTTTAATGGTAGCAATAAAATTGGTTGTGAATCATAAAATCATTTTATAAAACACATCAATCTTAGGCATGAAATTACATGTTATGGTAACATTTAGAGGACATTTTTTAAATGGTGAAGTGAACTCTATTCAATAATATTTAATATTTAAAAAGTTAATTTGATTATGTAATCATTGAAAATGGAATGTATGTTTTAAAAATTATTAGTAAAAACTAAAAAGAATTTTTTTACATATAAACTGAATAAATAGTAATAGAGCCTTGAAAATGACACAATTGTTTTAAAAAAGGTGAAGTGAGAACACCTGAGAAATAATTACATTAAAAAAGAATCTATAAAAATGGATCCTAGAAATTTTTTTGAATATTTAATAATAATTAAGTGAATATTATAAAAAAAATTACTTTTAAAGAATAATATTCAATAATATATATTTAAAAAGGCATAAATATTTTTAAAATTAATGTGGAGTAGAAGAAAACACATCTGATTCTTAATGGATGTAGAACCTTTTGGTTAATTTGAAATAACATTGTTAAAAATTAACATATAGAAATATTAACTAAAAAATAATTTTATAATGAGGAGAATAGAAATATGAATTTGAGAGGAAAAAAATAGTTTTATTTTAATGTATAATGGATAAAATTGGTGAGAATGAAAAATATATAAAATAATGGAAAATCCCATAATTGACATGGGAATTATTCATAAGAAAAATTCATTTTCATGAAATAATTGAATAGTAAAGGTCTAATGATTTGGTGTGAAAGATGATTTACCTAGAAAATATAGCATAAATAAAACATAATATAATTATAGGGTAGAATAGATCAATCATAAATGATAATAGTTGAAGTGTAGTAATTATAACCCAAGGAAAATATTTTTGTCATGAAAACCATTAATGTTTATGAAATATTCCCACCAAAATAAATTCAAAGATAAAAATAAATAATTATATGTTTTATCACCATGAAATAATATAATTCATGATATTATTTATCCAATTAGATGTATAAAAACCATTTAAATTAAATATGTTGCTTAAAATAAAATTTTTCTCAATGAAGGAAATTTCATGACTAAACCCTTACCTTGTTTCCAAACATAGTATAAAGCACCGTAAGATCCATAAATGTATAAATAACATATTTCTAATACAATTATATATATATAACATTTTATAAACATCATTTTTATATATAACCTTGAATGATATTAAAATTGGATATTCTTAACATGATGATTGAAAATCAGGCAATGATTTCGGCCACATGATGATTATTCCAACAGATTATGGAGTGTATTTTTTGAATGTGGAAAGAATTATATAATTTCTATAATGTCACTTGGATATTAAATTATTGTTTATTGATATTTGGATGCATAATAACCTTGAAATCAAATTACTTACAGCAAGGGAAGGTCTTGAATTAGAATAGATGGGGGAGAATACCGTAGAGTTGTTTTAGCTACATTAAGACTATAAAAGAGGGACTAATAAATGATATTACTGATAGAGAAAGTTATTATCTAAAAAATATTATAAAATTTACATATTAAAGGAATTATTAAGAAAAAATTGAATTATAATCACATTAAATTCAATTGTGATTATCACAAAAAAATTACATAATAAAAATGGATGGTAGAGAACCCATATCAGGATATGCAGCTTCATAGTTCCTGGTAAGAATCCTTAGAACCATAAAAACTCCTTCATAAGACTCTATAATAAAATTTTGAATGTAAGTTCAGGATCAATTCCTTTTGGGAAAATATGGATGCGATAATTGGAGGGAGTGAAGTCCTTTTGTTGATGAAAAAGAAGGCCTTTTCATGGAATCTAATGTTAGATGAGGGATAATTATGGTATCATAGGGGTGAAATATCAAATGGGTGGTTATGTTAAGTATTTTTTAGTTGGTAAATTTGGGTAAGTCATTAATACGACATAATCATTTAAATGATTTGTATGTTATCTTTTAATTAATAAAAACTAAATGATACTTAATTTAACCATTTTCACCCTTTTTGATCTTGATTAAAAACTAAATTTGGTAGTTATATTATTTAAAAAAATTTAAGACTATTATTATTAACAAATATAGACATTTTAAATTTGAATTTTTTGGGTCAATTTAAAAAGGATTAAATTTCATAATAATAAAAATTTAACATTAAAATCAAAACAACAAATGTATCGAAACCCATTTTTGTAGAAAGGCGATGTAGTGTTTGTTAGGTGTTCATAATATTATTTTACATCGATTACCAATTTAATATTTTTTTTATTTTTATATATACATAATCATTATATTATATTCTTAATTTAAAATTTATAAATCTAAAAAAATATTATCTATAAAAGTATCATTCTTTGATAATAATCATCTCACCATAGTAACTCATTTTTAAATTTTTTATCTTATTGGTAACTCCTGAAAAGAAATTATTCATTATTATATAATTTGGACCAACTGATTATAAATTTTAAATCCGTTTTTATAACTTCAATTACAAAAAGTGTAAAAAAATAATTTCAATATAATATAATTTTAATGTATTGATATAATTTTTGAGAAAAAATATTAATTTAGTGACAAAATATAAAAATTTCGTTCGTAAGATATAATACATATGTTACAATTCATAATTTCAATTAAAAAAATAATATCATGAAAAGATGGTGGTTTTATAAATTTATATTTCATATTTATTGTCTAATAATTTCATAAATTTCATATTAATAATATAAATTATTTATAGAATTATTTACCTAAATTTTTTTCAAAATTTTAAAAACATTTCCTATGTTAATATTTCAATTATAAATCCAAAAAATGAATTTATTTTTTCAAATTTTCATTCTAAAATCAATATATTTTATTTTTAATTCGAAACATAAATTATATAAAAATATTATTTTTATAAGAAACAACTTTTGGTATATTAATTATCAATATTCCCAATAAATTTATAATTAATCTATAGTTTAATTATTATTCATAAAATACATATTTTTTTTGTTATTACTTGATCATAATAAATATTATTTCTTCAAATCATACACTAATTTAGGGAAAATAATTTTTAAATCACAAAATGTGTTTCTTAGTTTTCTTATCTATAATAATTTCATTTAATAACTGTTAAAAGTACTGTATATTTTCATTATACACATATTAAATATTTTTGTAACTCTTAATCATTCCTTAGAATTCAAATTCGTTGTTTTAATTATTATATTTAATATTTATATTTTACTTAAATATATCATTGTTTTTATTTTAGTTCAGTGTTGCACGGGGATAAAGTTATAATATATAATAATTATTTACAGAAATTCCTCAGAAAAATATTAGGTCCTTATAGTATGGAAATGTCATTATATTTATTCATGTGTTGTGGGGACATGGTAGTTTGAAAGAGACTAACTAGAATAGTGAGACACAGATGCATTGTATGTACCCAATAATATGTATCTTTTTTATTTTTTTATTTAGTGATACAATGCAAGAATTTTTTTCAGGTTTTTAATATATTTTTACACCTATTACTGGTAATTTATGGTTGGTGATCATTCTAGAGTTGTAATAAGATTCCCAAAATGTATCTTGTGGGATAACTATTCATATCATCTACTTATCAAACATTCTTTCCTAGTTTTGTTTTGTTTTTGAAAGATGAGAATAGTACAAGTAGTATAAAATGTAAAAAAATACACCTAAACTATTAATATATATGGTTTTAGTTGATAAAGGTGTCATATGATGTTTCTTGGAGGGATATTAGTATTCAGATAATAAATAACAAATTGGAATCATATTATAGTCTGGAGGATTTTTTGCAACCATATGGGATATTGTGTAATGGCTATTTGATGCTTAACATAAGGTATTCTCAATTTCATATTATTTTCATTAATAATACATTATATTTTAGATCTTTGGGTTGTTCTATGAGAGGATCATAGATAAGGGTATAATGGTTCTATTCTTTGGAAGGGTGCAGAGATTAAAGGTCATTAATTTCTTTTATATTGAAGGATCCTTAGTCATTCTATATAGTTATTGTATTATGGTGTATTTAAGTGTTGAATTAACATATAAAATGACATGTATTTGAGCTATAGTGGGTATTCCAAGCGACATCCGCTCTTATTGTTATGATATTTTGAGGGTGGCTATGTTGTGGAGTTGAGTTGTAGTGTGGAGGCTCGAGATTATGGATTCATATGAATCGATAGATTTGTGGGTAGTTTTGGAATGGTGTATAGGTTTTGTGAGAACCCAACATGGGTTGATATGATCTTTCTAATAAATAGTGTGTATATTTTGGAGGGGATTTAGAGTGGGGCCCATTTTTTGAAGAGAAATTTACATAACATTATTGTTTGGGGAAAAATCACTATATCATGATTAGAGTTTTACATCATTTTAAATTTACAATATATTGGGAATAAATTATAGAACCACTTAAAAATCATCACTCTTCAGACATTTCTCCGAACTCATAGAAGACCTAGTTGTGTCCATTGGAAGGATTTAATCCCCTTTTCAGAGGCAATGATTCAAGACAACATGAAATCTATTCATAGAAATATATGGTGAGTTACCTTCCCTTCCCATCCCTTTTCGACCTCATTCATATTTTTTATAAGGCTTTGGTTATGGGAATTATTGGTTCATGATGTGTTTTTAAAAGGGACTGAAATATGATTTAGTGTTTTATGGGGGAAATAGTTTATTGGTGGTACCATAGTATTTTGTTTATTTTCATCTTTCTTGTATATCGTGTAGATAATTATAATGGCTTGATTAAGGAATTTGATATGATCCCCCTAACTTATTTTAGTTCATATGTGAAATTATCATTTGTTCTTCTTCATTTTGGTTGATGGTAGGAACCTGATTAAAAAAGATAATGAACTAGATCAAATGAAAATAGTGGGGAAGGGTGAATTTGAATTTTTTTACTAGTTATATATTATTTAATAGTCATTCCTTTCCTTAAACATGGTGAACTATTATGATTTAGGTGTTATGGATATTATGAATTATGAACCCTTTTTGTGATTGATTTTTTGAATTCCACATTAACAAAAGTTAATGATCATAAATATGGATATGAACATGATGTGCTTGAATCATAAACTTCTCTAAAAACATAAATTCTAGGGATGGTGAAATAATTTTAATACCGTCATTAGATAAAATTTTTGGAAATAGTTTTAGCTAAAATAATTTATTATTCACTATTGTTTTTTAAAATTTTATTATTGTATGATATTTAAGGGGGATTGAATGATAATTGGGATGACCAGTTCAGATGTGTATTTTATTGAGGTAGTATAGTTTTAGTTGACCTAGAATGGCATATGATAAGGGATAGTTTTTTGTATATTGTTTATTTTTGTTATATTATTATGTATGTTATGTCATGTGGTTGAATTGTTATATCTACACATTAAATATAGAATCCAATAACTAATGATGAAATGGGGATAGCATGGGTTGCAATTCAAAATGTGTCACACATAATTTTATATATTGTAATTGATTAATGAATTTAATATAGATGAATTGGATATAATAAAATGGATAGGGGATGAAATTAAAATTGTAGAGTGCAATAGAGTTTTGATATTAAATATAGAAATATAAAGTTAGAAAAATAAAACAAAGTTAGTAAATAGGTTTTCTCTATATGGATGAATTTGTGAATTAATAAAGGAATTGGGGGATTTTTTATATTTCATTTTTAAAGGTTAGGTACTTGATATTAGTTTGTGGTAGATGACATGAGTTATTCTTATATTGTTGTCAAAATGATAGTTTTGTTGATATAATCCTTTATTCTAGTAATAGATTGAGACTTCTATTCTTGTATTTTGATTTTATTTCAAAATTCACGGAACATGAGTAAGATATCCTTAATAACACCATTTTATTGTTTTGGATGACTTCCCATACATCCAGGATGGATAGGGTGGATGTATAAAAACCCCCTAAAACCTATCGATATTTAGATGATGCACACAGTGATGATAAAATAGTTGGTGGTGATTCTTAGTGGTGATGGTTCTGTTAGTGGTGATTCCATGTGATAATGGATTGGTTTGTGTTGATTCCATTTCATGAGGGAATATTTGGTGTTGATTCTTTGTAATAATTTTTTAGTTGGTGAGGATGCCTAGTTGTGCTAGATTTTTGCTTGGTGGTGGTATTTTATGTGATTCATAGCGTGGTTAATGCATAGTAGGAGTTAGGAAGGAGGTAAATATCCTTCATGTCCATGATCCCTATTGCCTTGGGGTTGATATTGGAAATTCTATGGTGAATATATTTTAAGGAATCTTGAATTATTTAATTTTAAATAATATCTTACTAAATTGGATTTGTTACATGGGGGAGTGTTTCTTGTTGAGGTTGTGTATGTAATAATTTTACCTTATGATGGGCATGTTAATTTTGTTTTTCATTCACTAGAGAAATAGTATACTCTTCTCACATTTTCGTGAGATAACATGCATATGATCCTTATTATTTTACATGTTATGTTGATTATATATATATAATAATTTTCATCACTCTAGAAGGGTTCCAGAGATCTAGTAGATGGAAATAGCTTGGAGGTTGATGTTATTATTGTGTCAATTCCTTATGAATTACCATTGTAATATTTTTCAGTGTAGTTTTTTAATTTCTTAAAATGTATTATGGGATGTGATTTATTATTATATCTCTGAAAAGTTGTTGTCTCTTGGTTTTGTTTTATGTTCTTGGGATTATTGAGATCAATGCCATACATTATGTGTTTTATAACAATGAGGAGAGTCTCCTACCAAGAGCCACATATAGGTGTGATTTGGGGTCAATATATCTCTTTTATACTGACCAAGGATAGGTATTGTAACACCCTCTAATTTTGTGATAGTTTTTTTCAAAGTAGTTTAATCTTTTAATCTTTTTCATTTCATTAATCACTGAATATTAATACTATTCTATGAAAGTGCTATGTTGGGATAGAGTTTCATGCAAAAAATGTTGATAATTAACTACACACAATTGGTAGACTAGCTTACTGCACATGTAACACTATATTTTCCTAGTGTTAGAAAAAAAAATTAGTTCCTTTGATAGATTTTGTACCATGCAAGATTAGTTTTACACAACTATATTGTTCTATTAATACTATTAATACAATATTTTTATAGCTACCAAATATCCAATGGATTAGATGTTATGAATAATATTAACAAAAGTGTTAAAATATTATTTAAAAATGTATATTAAATTAGTCCATTGGTTATCAATTAGTTTGATGTTAAAGTAAGAACTGTTCAAAAAAAATACATTTTCAAAGAAGACAATTTCACTATGTACAAACAAATTTTATCTCAATAAATTAAATAATCCACATTTGGTAAATTTTTAAATGAAATATGGATATTATACATTAAATAAATATTTTCAACAACCATACAATATATTTTATAGTAATAATATAATAATTAATCTAAATATATGAATAAAAAGATGTATTTTGATAAAAGGTAATTTTTTCTCGTTTTTAGGGAGACCCCATTCGAAATCAAATTTTTAACAACATTAAATTTTTTATTTCAAATAATAATATTGATCTCAAAAATAGAAATATCAAAATTTAATTTTGTTGAATTTTTGGTATTTTATGATAACATTAATATTTTGGTAAAAAGTAAATTATACTGAATTTTAGAACAAAATTTTTAGTCATATAATATATTTATATATATATTTATTTATTTATTAAATTATAATTTTTTTAAATAAAATTCATTAAATTTTTAATAAATTCATTCATTTTATGTCATTGGGACCTATTTCTCAATGATATTTGATATCAAAACATTCCAATATTTAAAACATTTTTTTGAAAAACTCTCTACTGCAACCATTCTACTGATTAATATTAAATTAATTTATATAACATATTGGATTATAATTTTGAAAAATAAATTCAATGTTATTATAATTAATAATTTATAATATCAAATATGGTCGACATAGTTTTTCACCAAATCTATTTTTGAAAGTGATAATAATTAAATACATTGATTAAGTGAAAAATTAGGTTAACATAAGACTAAACCATAATAGTTTTTCTCAAAATTTCCAATGAATATGTAAAAAATATATTTGGAAGGAATTATTTAGTCCAATTACCCTATTGGTTTCAATTGGAACATTTATGGAGGCACCTGATGTAATAGATTCCTCACATTAGTGTTTACCATTTTATATTTACAAGAATACCACATCTCCTCCTCAATAAATGGTCACCCACCACCTATCAATTCGCTAAACCACTCAACGAATTTTTAATCAGAAAAAACCTTCCAAAATATTTCAAAAAAATTGCTCCCTTCTACCTAGAACAATCACATTGTGAACAAATCCATCCAACGAATCCCATTGTTGCAAACCAAGAGGAGTTACCCAAATAATAGGTATCATCAAGGCTCATGCTCCATTGATTTATTTTTATTCTTAAACAACACAATTTTTCTTATTACATGATTAAATAATATCATAATTATCAAAAATATAAATATATTTTATTATATGTTTTTACTATACATACACATACAACTATCTAATGGGTAATGTATTTACCATTATTGTGTAAGGAGAACTACTTTGTCACAATGTGATGTTATTCATTTTCCTTTACCACCTCTCATGGCTAGTGATTAGATTGGAAATTTTATATTTATTTGATATATAAAATATTTTTGATTTTTTTATTATTATGATTTTTTTATATAAATCATACCTTCTTGATATCCATTTTGTGTAAATATGATAACTTCTTTTGTGTATGTGTGGAATACTGCCACCTCAAGGCGATGTGATTCATCAAAAAATTACATGGAATGTATTAAAGATTTTTTAAAGAAACTATAGGATATATATAACATAATATTTATAAATTAATGATTATATATATATATATCTTTACATATAAGTCATTTAATTTCCTTCATTCGATGTGATAATAAAACTGATAAACTATTCATGTGTTCTTGTGGCCTACTATCTCCATGAACGGTGTATTCCATTTCATATATCTATATTTTATAGATTATTAAAAATATTTTTATAATGAATATATATGATATATAAATTATTTTTTACATTATTTAAATAATTAAATCGTTATCTCCATAAGAGGATCAAGAATAACAAGTCAAAAAATGTACGATAAACTAAGTGGTTATTACCCAAAACATTAGATTAACAGAAAATTGTTGATAAAACGGTATTATAATGCCATAATTGAATCATATATATTATTATGTATAATAATATGGTTTTGTTGTATACGTATAATAAACTTATATTTATTGTATGGGAGGTTTGGATGTGTAATAAAAATGTCGAGGCATAAGGTAAGGGTTTTCTCGTATCACATTTATTTTTATGAGAATAATGCTTTATTCACCACTCATTTTTTTGTGTTTCATAAAATTAAAATTAATGTATTATAATAGTTTTATCCTAAAATTTATTGGTATTTACATATCTGTTTTATGATCTCTCTTTCAGGGGGTTTATCATTAAAAAATTTCCAAATTGGTTAAGTAATTTTTTCTCAATTTTCCTTCATGGAGACACATGTCATGTTATAACCCTATATCATTCTACGATGCATATACAGATCCATTTTCAGATGTTATCGTATGAATATCCTTATTTTCATGATATTATAATCATCATTTTTTTCTTATTATAACATGGGGAGTCTGATTCAAAGATAGCATGTGGAAAGAGTTTATTTCCACAATCACATCATTTTCAAGATTTATTATGATTATAATTTCAGTGATGATAAATGATGAACCATATTTCCAGAAGATTAATGAAATTAATTATATTTTGGTCAGTCATGATATGTTAATGATTTGGTACCACTTTCCACTATTGGGTACTTAATATAATTAAGTAGTGTTTTTACGAAAATACGACCATATCTCATTCTTTGGTCGGAAATATGAGTTCTTTAAAAAAATGTATTCTATAAAATTTAATAAATGTTATATTATTATTCTATTATCAGTGAAATATATTTTTTACTCATGATTTACCTTTTTAAAATGGTTTTTAAAATTGAATATCCTTTTCATTTTTAGATTGAGGAACTTTCAAAAATGTTTATCTCGTAAAAGGAATGTTCAAAATGTATGGATTTATCCACCATCATTAGTATTTTTTCCTTTGAGTCTTAACATAATTAATTAAAGGAGTTATCATTAAGTATTTTTTTTAATATTCTGTATATTCATGGTTTTTAAAATTTTTTAAAAAAATTACTTCAAAAAATTACTTCAAAAAATTTATTTTGATAAATTGTTTTAATTTAGTTAAAAAGATTAATTTATAGTTTTAAAAATATATTTTCAATAAAAAAAGGTTGTAAAAATGATTTTCAAACATAATTTATAATTTTTCTAGGTATTTTAAATGAAAATTAATTTAAAAATATCTTCAATATTATTTTATATGTTTTCTATTTGTCTTATAAGAAATTGTCTTCAAAATGTTTTCAGTATTATTTTATATGTTTTAATGTAAAATTGTATTCAAAATTCTTTTAATAATATTTTATATGTTTTCAAATAAAATTTTTTTAAAAATTATTTATAGATTCATTTATTATTTATCAAGGTTATTTTCAAATAATATTGTTTTGAAAAAGGATTTATGATTCAAAAAAATTTAAATAAGAAAGTTTATTTTCCTTATGAAATGTTTTTAATGATTTTAAAGATTAATTTATATGTTTTCATGTTGTCTTTTTGAGAATATAATTTCAAATTTTCTATATTTTTTAAAAAGTGAATGTAAAATAAAGGTTATTATCCTCAATAATTCCTCCCAGTGATCTTTTAAAATCCTTCTCCATATAAAATATCATCTTTTTATATAGTTTTAACTTTATTGTGGACATGATCCAAGAATATCATTCATATTATTTATTGAATCATTTATGTTTTTATTGAATAATGTTTATGGCCCCTATATATATTCCATGGTAATATTATTTTTAAACCCGCTTATTTTTAATTGGTTATGATTTTATGGAATGATTATGTAACCTGTATATTTTACATAGGATTTGATGTGATGAAATGTTAATGATACCCATTTTATTTCAGGGGTTATGTTATTATGTTTAGAAAACCCTTATCTTTTTTTAGTCATGATATCATTAATGTTTATATTATCTTATGTCACATGCATTTATTATTTCATTATGAGATGGGTGGTACCAATATCAATCTCTAATGCATAGGGTAATGATTTATATCTCAAGAGAAAATGATGGGAATCAAGTCAATGGGCTTGATCCATTGTGGAAAAAGGGGGAACCCCAATATACAATTTGATCATTGGAGAATTTGATCCACTATGGGAAGATGGAGAAACCTAATCCAATATAAGAAGATGAAAAATCTTGATCCACTATGGGAATATAGGGAAATTTGGTCCCTTATTATAAAGGACTATGAGTAGAGATGGTGGTGTTTCCCATCTATTTGGTGGATTCCCAATGAAGTGACTGGATAAGTTCCAGTAATGTTTCATGACTTATAGGGAATTATATAACATGATTATTTGTACTCCACAATTCCCTATCTTACTCATATGTTATGATTTAATGTATTATTCTATTGATTCCCTTATGATTCATGCATATGAAATAATAATATTAAGAAACGATTCGTGTTTATGATAATTGATATGTAGGGTATGATCATCTAATGTTACAATCACATTTTATTACCCTTATGGTCTTCTTTTTCCTTACATATCTCCCTTTATTACCCTTATTGATCACCTGAGCTCAGCCATTTTAATGGATCATTTTCTAGTTTATTTTATGTATGATATTTAGAAGAGGGGTTCTTGTCATGGAGAACCTAGTGGGAGATTGTCTATCCCACACATATACCAATGTTTATATATCCATGTCTCCAAAGGCAGTAAACTAATTCGTTCATTGGGCATCAATTTGTGTAATTTTTTAGTATTCCTAATAAATGATGTAATGAGCATGTACATTAATCTTGGGTGGTTATAGTGGGTATCAGAGTAATGTTTAATTCCATCACTGTAATCTAGTATCATAAATATTTAGTGATATACCTATTAATACTTCTATAGTTATGTCCAGGGATGTCTATAAGGATTTGTTTAATGATTAGAAAAATTTTAATATTTCCTTAAATTTTGGAAAATGATTGAGTGAGTGGTTTCCAAGAATTAAATTCATGTATCGATACTAAAAGTGTATGTGTCTCTAGAACAGATGTAATTATGGGTAACAACAATGAAATGGTGCATTGGGCCTTACTTGAGTGTAACCTGGTACATGACAATGGGACTTGGTGCACACCCGGTTTGACACTTAAGGGGGATATGCATTGGAAAATCACAAACTATTCATAATGAATCATTGTGTATATATTTAATCTTTCTATGGATAACAAAGGATAAACCTAAATTTCATAGATTAACTAAGGTGTCATAAATTTGACATACTATAATTATTTTTTCACAATTATATGGTTTTCACCATGATAAGTGTTTCTCACACAATTATTTCTTGTTTCAGTTAATGGAAGGAACCAGAAGAAACTCTGTTAACAATGATATTGGCAGAACTTTCTGATGAGGATTCAAATGGGGTGATCACTAAAGTTGAGGATATTGTAATCATGCCTAATAAGTATTCACAGATCATGATTAAATTATTTACATTAAATAAATCTCACACTTACCCAAGAATAGAAAGGAATAGTTGTCTAAGAGTTTGAGTAATGAGGAAAATCATGGAATAAAAAATAAATATTTTAAAAATCATGAATGTGGAATTAAACAACCTTTTGATTTCCTCAGGGGAATAGAAAGATGTTTTGACAGTGGAAAAAGGATATAAATCTAGTAGCAACAAAGGGAAAATTAAAAGACCAGTTAACATAATAGATGTGGATGTTTTCCTACCTAAGTTATTATCAGGTGGTGAATAATTTAAATGAGGAAAGTATATGAATTATGAAAATCGATTTCTTATGTCAAATTCCCATTAAGATAATTATAAAGGTGTTATATGTAATGGTTTTTCTACAGATGATGAAGAGACCATGAATGAAATATGTAGGGTATATGTTCTTCAAATAGTATTGTTGATAAGAATTATTAAATTGAGAATGATAAATTTTAATACATGTTTTTTATTTTATTTACTAATATTTAGGTATTATAATATATGTTGATAAATCCTAAGTAATTTTTTAAGAATAATATTATATGAGTGAAGTGCATTTGATTTTTAATTCAATGATTATGTTTTATGAATCATGAAATATATAAGTATTTTCAAAATATGTTTTTCAACATAGACTGACATGGTTATGTTGAATAGTGATGAAGACTCACAAAATTGATATTTCAATTAAGAGAAGGTAACCCATAATGTATTCAGGATGAGGAGAAAATTCTGTTTATCTTGGATAAAGGGATGGTTATTTTGGAGAATGTAAATTGGATAGAATTAATTACCTTATAACTAATTATGAATTATTTTACATGTCATCTATGTTATCATGGATGAATTAAAAAAAATGGATTGATGTAATATATCCAAAAATATAAGGAATAATAAATCATTCATGTTTTTAATGATGTTTTATAGTAATTTATGTTATTACTGTAGAGACCCAAAGCTTGACGTACATGGACATTACATTACTTTTGCGGAATACTTAGTACATAACAAAAACAGACACACAAGGACCTTAATATTTTAGTGTCTTTCGAAACGTGAAACATAATATTCTAATCATGGTGAAAGATCTTCAACATCTCTCATAAAGATCTTCCACTTTATTTCTTACCTAAAACCTTTCATTATATCCTGGGGAAAAGAAAACATAAAAAGGGTGAGCTCAAATTCTCAGTAAGGGTAAGCATGGAGAAAATAAAACAAACCATATACATTTGAACATAAAAACATGTACATAATTTTTAAACACAGAAATATTGTGAAATGACATAAAACATGGAAGTATGTAAGGCATAGATCAAAATAAAACAACTATAATGATAAAATAGCTTCTAAATAAATCTTTTAATTGTGGAAAAACATTATGCACATGATATGATTTCCACAGTAGCCAAGGAATTTCTTCCAAGACCATATTAGTAGACAAAGTCCCTTTCTGAATAGAGTTCACTCCTCGTTCCAGTCCTGTATTACAGAACCGGTTTAACCTGTCGTTCCAGCCATGTCTATCTCATGAGATATAAATCTTTACCCAATGCATTTGAGGGAGATATAGGTCCCACCCATCTCATAATGAAATCATTCTTACTTGTGCCACAAAATAAACATACATCATTCATAATAACCCAACGAATAAAATGGGTTTCATAACCATCATCTCATCATCACATAATGCATATAAAAGAAATGGACATCATTTCATAATAAAAAATGTGAAAGCATGTAAATCATAGAGACAAATATGAAATAATCTCATCTTAGATGGAAAATGGTTTTGATAAAACACTTGAAATGAATTCTTGATGAAAATATCCTATCATCTTCAAAATCAATTTCTTTTCACAAAACTTCATGCAATTTTAAAAGAAGAAAAAATTCTTTTTAAAATAGTCATGAAATCTTTTGGAGGAAGCATCATGAAAATAAGGCTTTATAAAACCGTAAAAATCCTTTCATGCCGTATAAGTTAAAAAAACATTGTTCTTGTACTTTTTCCAGAAAAGTCAAAAAGTAACTCGTAAAAAAAATTCCATAAATTACATGTAGTAAAAGACAAAATGGGTAAAAAGAAAATTAAACATACATAAATTTTTTTTATAAAACATGGACTTGGATGATAAAAATAATCCCAGTAAATACTTACGTATAAGCAATCTCGGATAAAAAAGAGATTTGCAAAATTATCCCTTACCTTATGTCTGATATGATTTGTATGTATCTGAACCTCCTGTATAATGATTTAAATAATTTCATTGACTTATTACATAGTCATATTCATTCTTATTATATCTTATATGGTTCACTAAGGTATATATATTACCCATTCATTTGTTAATTTCATGTTAAAGTACCGTTTTGGGTAAAATTGTATCATTAATCATACGTGTTTGGACTTGTTGTTCTTGATTTTATTATTACTTATATCATGATTTACTTACTTCCAGAATATAAAACGTGATTTATATATCATATATATTCAGTATATATATATATATAATATATAGATAAATGAAATGAACCACACTATTAATGGAGATGGTAGGCCGTACGTAAGCATGAACGCTGTTTTCCTTTCTTTATTTACTTGAATGTATGTAAGTAGATGAAATATATATATATATATATACATAAATATAGTATCTTCATTATTCCATATATTTCATTATTATTAATTATATATACTTTATAACCATTCTTTAATGGTTAATCAAGGAAAATGAATATCATCGCGTTCGTGGAGACGGTAGTCCGTACGTACGCATGAGCGATGATATAATTCCCATTATCATGGAATTGTATTGAAGTGTATGTATAATATTACATAATCAATAAAAATTTACAATAACAATATATAGTTATTTATTTACACCATTATACCCATTCATGTAAGGTGGTGGTGGAAAAACTGATTACACCACGGCGTGGAGACGGTATTCCGTACATACGCACACACGGTGATTTCATTTTCCGTAGGATGGATAGATGGTGAAATAGGGTTGTTTCATACATATAATAACATATCATTATATGAGTGATACTGATGTTGTTACTTCATAATGAAACAATTAAAGAAGAATAAATGGAAGAAGAAGTAATGTTGAATGAATTGGTAACGGACATTACCTCTTCTTTGAAGAGCCTCCTTGAGACCTCCTTTTAGGGCACTAAAATTGGTCTTTGAAGAATTCAATGACCTCTAGGATGTTTCTAGGTAAGTGGAGAAGATAATTTGGCAGGGGTTTTCTGAGCTTGAATGTTCAAAGTGGTGTGAGGAAGAGAGGGAGGAGGTACCCTTTTATAAGGGAGGAGAGGGGCACCTTTAGAAAAACTAAAAATATTATTTTATTATAAAGTCATATTCGGTTTTTAACAGAACCAAATTGATTTATTTAGAAGCTAAGGAGGGTATGGGTCTAAATCCTCTCATCCAATAGAATTTAGACAGGTTTAGGGCATTATATTAACCTTAACTTTTAGTTTTAACTCTGAGTTAAGTAGATTGACATTTACCATGTCACTCTGTATTTTATATTATATTATTAATAAACATACCATATACATCCAAGAGTCCCCCATGTGGTCCATTAATGATACAGCTATCATGATATAAGTATATTGGCCGATCCTTAGATTTTTACGAATATAATAACAATTAATAATATAATATTTGTTTTAAAAATGATTTTATGTCAATTTTGACACTATTTGGTAATTGATTTTGATGAAACTTATAACAGAATTATTAGTTCAAAAAAATATAATTAAATATATACTAACATGTCATATTAACATAGAAAATTATTGGAATTCATAAAAAGACTCAAATTTCATTTATTTGGGTATTTATAACGTCAATTATGTCAATATTTCATTAATAAGATAATTACTCCATCATTATTATGTCGTAAATAAAATAAATTATTTTATGTCTAAAATTTTTAAATAAAATACCATTATGTAGGAAATATTTTTATCTTTCATGTGAATATTTATAATCGAATTTATCTTCTTTATAACCCTATATTAAAAATTATTTAGTTATTACACTTTGATTTTAACTATTTTAACCCTTCTTTAAATAAATTAATAATAAATGTTCTAATCTAATCCAAGTGGGCCTAAATGGTCATATAACATTCCTAAGGAATTTTTTGTCTTAATTACACTTATACAATATAATTAGGACATGTGTTAGGGTAATAATAATATCATTTTTCCCTTTAATTACCCAATTTACTTTTAACCGTGGAAAAAATTAAAAAGATACTATTCACCAAAAATTATTTTCATCTCATTGAACCACATTTTTGTCCTTGATATTAACCATGTCTCTCGTATTTTCGAAATTCCACTCACAGAATCGGTAAAAAAAATTATGAAAAATTCAGTTTTTTAACTACCAATTAGTGGTTTCACTATTCATCAAATTATGAATGTATCCAAAAAAATACAAAAAATTCGGCCTAAGATATATTTGATATTATGAATTAAAAAATAATTTCTATTTTTCCAAATTCAAAACATATCTGTTGCATTAATTAATTTAAAAATTAATTTTCGTCGTCAAAACAAATAGCGTGTTTTTAAAATATAATTACTATCAAAAGATTGACACTTGTTTATGTCTGTTTTACATGTTAAATTACATCCAATGACCAACATTGTATTAAATGGTAAAAATATATTATAAATTTACTTTAAAACCACTCAAATTAATAATTTATCACTATTAATTATTTTGATTAAAAAAGTTTTTTTAATTAAAATTTAGTAATTTTCACTATTCATCAGAATATAAAAGTTATCTGAAAAGTACCAAAATTTCACCCTAAGATAATTTTGATATTTCGAATCCAAAAATAAAGTCCATTTTTAATGATAAAATTCATAAAATTTCAAAAAGTGGGTATTACTATTCATAAATTCTAGTTCATAATAATATTATAATAATATCTCGTTTAGTGAAACCCTATATTGCGTACTACTCATGCTAACGAGGAAGGTCACCATTGTGTGTAATGCGAGCCAAGTCAAGAATGCGTGTTATGCAAGCTCCTTTTGTTGTAGCATACAACACAAGACATTAATTAAATTAAAAAGAATATTTTTCATAAAATCTCAGGGTGTTACATTCTACCCCCCTTAAAATGAATTTCACCCTCGAAATTCGTCGCGGTTATACATGGTTTTATACATGAAAACAACATTAATTGAAACCCACATCGTAAAATGAAATACCAAAAATTAACTTTAAAAACTAATTTATGAAACGTAACGGTTACCGAAATTAACTAATCACTCGGTTTCCACATAGGAGAACATAGGTGAAAATATGGATATGGAAGAGAAATCTAACCCTCATTTTCTGATGGAGAGTAGTAGAGAACATGGCTATAAAAAATCCATTAATCACGAAGCCATAAATTTGGGATGATTTAAGGTTCCTTCTGATTCATTGGATATAATAGCACTAGGGAAACATTTTTGGTTTTCAAGATCATTTCCCGAAAGTTGATGAAATTGGAATTAGAAGAAATACTTTCATGATTTTGGTTTTGTCTCACCATTGGTCATTCTTTGGACAATTTTCCATGTCATATCTTAAAGAATTGAAGTTTAATTTGTCATTCGTGATGTGTTAGCAGATCATGTGATAGAATGATGGGTCATTCCATCTATCTCAAACAAACGGTTGGAAAAGTTATCAAAAAATACATAAGTCCATCTATAGTGAGATTAATCATATATGGTTTCTAAATTGGACTTATACTTCATATATCATACTTATTAATATAATTAAATTATTTTATACTAAACAGGGACTTCTTGTAGGCCAGTGGTAGGAGATAAAGGCCAGTCACACTTCGGTTGTGGGTTTGATTCCCACAGCCTTGTCTGACGTGATGAGTTGTCACCCGTCCTGCAGGTTGTCCATTTTCTATAAAGACATTACTATAACATCCCATCAATAATATTGAAAAAAAATTCTATCCTTAAACAATAATAACTTATGTCCAACATAATCCATTCCAATCTTTAGGATTATCTAAAATATTTCGGTCCAAGCTCATAGTATAATGAAAATCATTACTTGAAATGTCACATAACAATCACATGAATTCCATAATTTATCCTCAATATATCATAAGATATATCTTGTTGGTCAAATTAAAAACATGTTAATACCTTAATGATGTATTATATTGAAGAATTAATACTCATTGAACCTTACTGAAAACATTAATGTTGTTAAATTTTAACAATTTCCACATACCAAAATCCCAAAAATTCTGTATACTCAAACCATAATATCACTTAGTCCTTATATCAGTCATGATCTCATGAATATAATCAAAAATCTGATTATATTCTAATCCCTTCATTATGTGCATATAATTTACGTTACAAAAATATCTGAATAACATTTCATGGTTACCAGTACCATTCAACATATACTTTCAAATACTTTAGGATAAACAATAGTGTCAGAATCCTTAGATGATTCTTTATTCCATAGTACCTTTAACTATAAAACATAACTCTTAATAAACATACAATCATTCCACTACATTCTTAAAACATTGAATGAGCTTCAACATATCATTTTTAGTCTCTTCATCATAATCAATATAAATACTACCCATACGACCATGATGATTCTTTTCAAGAGACATTCCCTTAGGGCATTAGTTTGCATAATTCCCGTACATTCCACATTTAAAACATTTAACCATTGTTGATGTCACAACAATACCATTATCCTCATCCCTGGTGTTAACTAAACCTTTTCCTTTGCACTTACTGGATTTGTGTCCTTCTTTTCCACACCCAAACCATCTTATAGTTCCTTTGAATCATTCTCCTTCATGCCTCTTCCCACATGATTTACATGAGGGGAATTGAACTTTCTTTCCTCTATGATCATCATGAAACTATATATTTCTCTTATTAGCTGAGTCGGGATACTTACCAAAGTTGAGATCATTGATCATATTATGAGATTTCTGATTAGGCATAAAAACGATATATGGACTTCCAAATCCTGTTTCATTTGGTTTCTCATGAAAAATATCATTGCATTGTCCATCATATCCTCCATTATCGTGAATGTTCCTATTTCCAGACATTTTCTAAAACCCTAAAAGAATAGTGTGAGAGGAAAAAATCATGTTAGGGAAAAAACATAGTAAAGGGGAAGTACCCTCAATATCTAACATCTTAGGTTAAATTCTATGATCATTATAATAGTTCTAGGACTATATTCTATATATATACTTATCGTTAGGGACATCCCTAGACATACTTAGAAATATATCTAGGGATATCACTAACGTTTTCGCATCCTAGTTTCAAAATGTTGACTTAACCTTTCCTATGATACCAACTGTAGAGACCCGAAGCTTGACGTACATGGACATTACATTACTTTTGCGGAATACTTAGTACATAACAAAAACAGATACACAAGGACCGTAATAGTTTAGTGTCTTTTGAAACTTGAAACATAATCTTCTAATCATGGTGAAAGATCATAAACATCTCCCATAAATATCTTCCCTTTTTTTCTTACCTAAAACCTTTCTTTATATCCCGAGGAAAAGATAACATAAAAAGGGTGCGCTCAAATGCTCAGTAAGGGTAATCATGGAGAAAATAAAACAAACCATATACATTTGAACATAAAAACATGTACATAATGTTTAAACATAGAAATCTTGTGCAATGACATAAAACATGGAAGTACGTAAAGCATAGATCAAAATAGAACATCAATCATCATAAAATAGCTTGTAAATATAACTTGTAATTGTGGAAATACATTAAGAACATGATTTGATTTCCATAGTATCCAAGACATTGTTTCCAAGACCATCTTAGAGGACAATGTCCCTTTCTGAATTGAGTTAACTCCTCGTTCCATTCCTGTATTACTAAACCAGTTTAACCTAACGTTCCATCCATGTCTATATCATGAGATATAAATCATTACCTAATGCATTGGAGGGAGATATAGGTCCCACCCATCACATAATGAAATCATTCTTACTAGTGCCACAAAATAAACATACATCATTCATAATAACCCAACGAATAAAATGGGTGTCATAAACATCATCTCATCATCACAGAATCCATATAAAAGAAATGGATATCATTTCATAATAAGAAAAGTGAAACCATGTAAATCATATAGACAAATATGAAATAATGTCATCTTAGATGGAAAATGGTTTTGATAAAACACTTGAAATGAATTATTGAAGAAAATATCCTTTCTTCTTCAAAACCAATTTCTTTTCACTAAACTTCATGCAATTTTATAAGAAACTGGTTTTGTTTAAAATAGTCATGAAATCCTTCATAGTAATCTTCATGAAAATGAGGATTTATAAAACCGTAAAAATCCTTTCATTTCGTATAAGTTAAAAAAGCATTCTTCTCGTACTTTTGCCGGAAAAGTCAAAAAAGTACCTCATAAATGAAAGATTTAATACATACAATGTAGTAAAAGACAAAATGGGTTAAAATTACATTAAACATACATAAAAACACTTTTGTAAAACATGTACTTGGATGATAACAATAATCCAAGTAAATACTTACGTATAAGCAATCTCAGATAAAATTGAGATTTGCAAAATTATCCCTTGCCTTATGTCTGATATGCTTCGTATGTATCCGAACCTCCTGTATAATGATTTAAATAATTTCATTTACTTATTACAGAATCATATTCATTGTTATTATGTCATATACGGTTCACTTAGGTATTTATATTACCCGTTCATTTTTCAATTTCATGTTAATGTGGTGTTTTGGGTAAAATTGTATCATTTATCGTACGTGTTTGGACTTGTTGTTCTTAATATTATTATTACTTATATCATGATTTACTTACTTCCAGAATATAAGATGTGATTTATATATCATATATATTCAGTATATATATATATATTATAGAAAGATAAATGAAATGATCCACACCGTTCATGGAGACGGTAGGCCGTATGTAAGCATGAACGCTGTTTTCCTTTCTTTATTGACTTGAATGGATCCAAGTAGATGAAATATATATATATATATATATATACATAAATCCAGTAGCTTCATTATGCCATATATTTCATCATTATTAATTATATATACTTTTTAATCATTCTTGAATGGTTAATCATGGAAAATGAATCTAATCACGTTCGTGGAGACTGTAGTCCGTGCGTACGCACGAGCGATGATATCATTCCCATGATTATGTAATTGTATTGATGTGTATGTATAATATTACAGAATCAATATCACTTTACAATAACCATATATAGTTATTTATTTACACCATTATACCCATTCATGTAAGGTGGTGGTGGAAAAACTGATTACACCACGACGTAGAGATGGTATTCCGTACGTACGCACACGCGGTGATTTCGTTTTCCATAGGATGGATAGATTGTGAAATAGGATTGTTTCATACATATAATAACATATCATTATATCTTTGATACTTATGTTATTAATTCATAATGAATCAACTAAATAAGAAGAAGTGGAAGATGAAATAAATTTGAAACAATCGTTAACGGACATTACCTCTTCTTTGAAGCGCCTCTTTGAGACCTCCTTTTAGGGAACTAAAATTGGTCTTTGAAGAAGACCAGTACCTCCAGGATGTTTCTAGGGAAGTGGAGAAGATAATTTCGTAGAGGTTGGCCGAGCATGAAGGCTCAAAGTGGTGTGAGGAAGAGAAGGAGGCGGTTCTCTTTTATAAGGGAGGGGAGGGGCACCTTTGGAAAAACAAAAATTATTATTTTATTATAAAGTCATATTCGGTTATTAATAGCTAAAAATTGATTTATTTAGAATCTAATGTGGGGATGGGTCTAAATCCTCTCATAAAATATAATTTAGTCATGTTTAGTTCATTATATTAACCTTATCATTTAGTTTTAACTCTTAGTTAATTAGATTGACATTTACCATGTCACTTTGTATTTTATATTATAGAGTTAATAAACATACCATATACATCCAAGAGATCCCCAAGTGGTACATTAATGATACACCTATCATGATATATGTATCTTGGCCGAACCTCATATTTTTAGAAATATAATAACAATTAATAATATAATATTTGTTTAAAAAACTATTTTATGTCAATTTTGACACTATTTGGTAATTGATTTTTGTAAAAATTATAACAGAATGATTAGTTCGAAAAAAGTTAATTAAATCAATACTAGCATGTCATATTAACATTTAAAATTATTTTAATTCATATAAAGTCTCAAATTACATTTATTTGGGTATTTATAACATTAATTTTGGCAATATTTCATTAATAAGATAATTACTGCATCATTATTGTGTCATAAATAAATTAACATATTTTAAGTCTATAAATTACAAATAAAATACCATTATGTTTGAAATCGTTTTAGCTTTCTAATGAATATTTATAGTCTAATTTATCTTATGTATAACCCTATATTAAAAATGATTTAGTTATTAAACATTGATTTTAACTATTTTAACCCTTCTTTAAATTAAATAATAATAAATGTCCTAATCTAATCCAAGTGGTCCTAAATGGTCATATTTTATTCCTAAGGTGTTTCTTTGCCGAATTAAAGTTATCCAATAGAATTAGGACATGTGTTAGGGTAATAATAATATCATTTTTACCCTTAATTACCCTATTTACTTTTAACCGTGGTAAAAAAGTAAAAAGTTACTATTCACCAAAAATTATTTTTATCTCATTGAACCACATTTTAGTCCCTGATATTAAACATGTCTCTCGGATTTTTGAAATTCCACTCAGAGAAGCGGTAAAATTTTGTTTTATGAAAAATTTAGTTTTTTAACTACCACTTAGTGGTTTCACTATTCATCAAAAAATGACAGTTTCCAGAAAAATACCAAAAATTAGGCCTAAGATATATTTGATGTTATGAATTCAAAAATGATGTCTAGTTTACCAAATTCAATACATATCAGTTTCATTAAATAATTTAAAAATTAATTACCATCATCAAAACTAATAGCGTGTTTTTAAAAGATAATAACTATCAAAAGATTGACACTTGTTTATGTCTGGTTTAAATCTAAAATTACATCCAATGACCAAAATTGTATTAAATGGTAAAAATATATTCTAAATATACTTTAAAACCACTAAATTTAGTAATTTAAAACTATTAATTATTTCGATTATAAAATTATTTTTAATTAAAATTTAGAAAATTCACTATTCATCAGAATATGAAAGTTATCTGAAAATTACCAAAATTTCACCCTAAGCTAATTTCAATATTCCGAATCCAAAAATGAAGTCTATTTTGAAAGATAAAATTTATAAAATTTCAACAAGTGGGTATTGCTATTCATAACGGCAAGTTCATAATAATATTATAATAATATCTCGTTTAGTGAAACTCGGTATTACGTACTACACACGCTATCGTGAAAGGTCACGATTGTGTGTAACACGAGCCATGTTAGGGATGCATGTTGTGCAACCTCCTTTTGGTGTAGCGTACAACACAAGACATTAATAAAATTAAAAAGAATATTTTTCATAAAATCTTGTGGTGTTACAATTACAATGTTTTAATATAATATACAATGAAGGTATTCATAAGATTCTAATGTAACATCCAAGATATAATTTATACTATAAGAGGGATTAATGTTAAGATAATTTTTTGAATTTATACAAAAGTTTATATTTTCATCGTTTAGAAGGGTTTAAGGTTGATAATTTATGGAAAAGTTGATGTTAAACACCAGAAGAAATTTGTGAGACTAAAGTATTATCTCTCAGTATGAGGATTTATAAATATTATGATATTATAACCATTTTTTAAATAAATATATATGGAATTAATTATACTTCTAAATTATAATATATTAATATAGAAGCAATGAAAAATGCACCTTCATTTCATGGATTAATTGATAAATTTGAAATCCAACAAGGAACAACCAACGGTTAAGATTGCAGTTATATAATGAAATGAAATAGTGTAAATATATTTACTTATTTTTATATATATTAAAATAGTTAGTAAACTCATTAAAAATTATATTGAAATTCATTATCTTAATAACCTTATTTCTATCAAACCTATGTTCTTATAAATCATCAAATATTTATGGTTTTGAGACCCATGATATTCCCTTGATCATTCACTTGTTTGTGATCAATGATATCAATCACACTCTATAATTATATATTATTTTCATCCATTTTCAATATTCAATTGAAAACTATTTTATCCTTTACAGAAAGCTAGTTAGGTGTCACTTTGGGTAATCATTATGTTTTCAATGTTCCTTTTGTAATGGAAGTTTTAGTATTCATTTTTACGATGTGGGTTACATTCAATGGATCATTAATGTATTAAACCATATATAATCATGAATAATTTTGACTGAGAAATTATTTTTATGGGGTTATATTGTAACACTATTATATTTTTTGAAAATATTTTAGTTTAATATTTTTGACATTATTCATTTCACGCAACACTGAATATAGCTTATGTTATATGAATTCACAAATTGTTTCTTTCATTTCACACAACACCATGATAATTTTTCATTAAATAATCAAATAGATTATATTTTGGTACATTCAACACTATGTTTCGTTATGGTACACAAAATTCCATGTTACTGTGATATCTTATGTTGCTTGTAAGACTTAGTTTCACTGAACTACAATGTGCTTTAAAAATAATTATTAAAATATTATTATAGGTACCACATAGTCATTAAAAGGGAATTTATGAGTAATAAAAAATAAAATTTTAAAAAATAATTAGTCTTATATAAATAATGATTCATTTGGTTATAAATTAGAGAAAAATTATTGTAATACCTATTTGAAAAAAATTAATTTTCAAAGAAGACTATATTTTGTACATACAAACATGTTGAAATCTTAATAAATTTATCAAACCACTTTTAATGTGTTTCTTAAATGAAATATATATATATATATATTCAATCAATATTTTTTATGCCCATAAAATATATTTTATATTTAAAATATAAGAATAAATCCAATTATATGAATTAAAAGATGTATTTTTATAAAAGGTAATTTTGTCGCCTTATAATTGAAAATAAATTTTAAATAAAATATTGGCAAATATTATAATTTTTATTTTTAAAAAACAAACTTTTTTTTAAATATAAATACAAAATTTTATTTGGGTGAATTTTATATATTCTTCTAAGAACATTTATATTTTGATGAATAGTGAATAATACAGAATTTTTGTTCAAATCGACATTTTCATATAGTTAATTTATATAGTAAAATTGAATGTTCATTTGGTTTAAAATTTTATTTTGATCAATTTGAAACAAATTATTCCAATTTAGGTCATAAAAATCAATTTCCCCCTAAAATATAATAACAAACCACTCAAAACTATTAAACATTTTTTATAGAAAACATGATTTCATGACATGTATCTAGGATTAATTTTAAAATAATTTATTCCAATAGGGCATTAAAAAAATGGAAAATTAAATCCACAATTTGAATAACAATAAATTATAATTTCTAAAATTTTCTAATTAGTTTTTGACAAAAATTATTAGTGAAAGTGATTAAAATTAATTGCAATGATTAAACGAAAAATTAGCTTAACAAAATACCAAACCTTATTATTAAGGCCCAATATAACCTAGAAACATTTACTGAAAATATTTTTAGTAAATATGTCTTACAATTAAACTCTTTTATCTGCATTGATCAATGATTGAGGCACATTACATAAGGGAGACCTCTCAATAGTGTTTACCTTTTTATATATACAATAATTCCATTCCTCCCCTATAAAAGAGAATTCACCTCGATCACTTCCTTATACCTCTCAAGACACACTGTATAGGAAAAAAATATACAAATAACCTCCAAAAATACCTCCATTATACATATATTTCTCCCTTTTGTAAAAAATCAAACTGAGGAATCCCTTCGGTTCAAGAATATTTGAGTTAACCAATAAAGATGTAAAATTCTTCCTCAAGCTCCTTTTTTTATTTTCATTATACACAAAATAAATTATTATTATAACATGAATATATAATAATTTATGTATCCAATATATACTGATATGTTTTAATATTAAGGGTTTTACCTACAAATACACACACATCAATTTAATGTGTAATGAACATACCATTCTTGTGTAAGACGAATTTTTATCTCACGAAATGTTGTAGTTTGATTTTTTCCATTCCAAACTATCATGGTTGATATTATTAATGAAATTGTTTTTTTATATGATATATATGATTTTTATTCTGTTATTATACTTATAAAACTATTATATAAAACATTCATTTATCATTTCAATATTTTGAAAATATAATAACATCATTTGTGGATATGTGGACTACAGCCTCCTAAAAGTGAGGTGATTCATGGAAACATTAAATGGAATGTATTGAGGATGGTTTTAGTGAAGATAAAAGATATATTGATATAATAATTCCACTTTAATGATAATATAAATATATATACATATATTTAATTTACTTTCATTCATTCAATAGGACGAGAAAATGGAAACTGTGTTCGTACATATGTACGACCTACCATATCCACCAACGGTGTATGCTACTAAATATTTATATATTTTATATATTCAAATAAATATTTATTTAATGAATATATATTACTTATAAATTATTTATAAATTATTTAAATAAGTAAAACACAATCTTTGAAAAATCATCCTGAATATAAAGTAAAAGCACATACGATAAACAAAGAGGTTATTAACTAAGATGATATATTGACATGGTATTGTTAATAAAATAGTAATATAATGATATAATTGACTAATAAATGGTATTTGATATAATAATATGGTTATTTCGTGGATTTATAATAAAAATATTTTTATTATACACGAGGTTTCAATATGTATAATGAAATTCAATAGTTGAGGTTTGGTTTGTCTCATCTCACTTTTGTTTCTCTAAGATCTATGCCTTTTTAAGTCTTGAATTTTTTTGGGTGTATGAACTACCCATGAATATATTACCTGAATCATACCCTTAAATGTGTAGTTATTTGTAGTTCATTTTTTATATCTCATTCAACGGTTTTAGGGATCAAAATTTACCAAATTGAAAAGGTAATTTTGTCTCAATTTGCCTTATTTGAGAAACATGCCATGTTATGAACCAACATAATTCTGTGATGCGTATGCATAGTAATTTGAAATGTTATCCCATGAAACTACATAGAAACATGATATTTTATGTTTCACTTAAATTCATTTTATTACATGGGGAGTATGATTGAATGTTTCCAAGTGGTAGAAGTATTTTGAAACAATCTCATCATTTATTATAATTCTTTATGATTATGAATACATTAATGAAATATTATGATTCTTCATTCAAGAACACTCATTTCAATTATCATCCTTGGGTTATTAATGATTTATTTAATTATTAGTTCCATTTATCCCACTTTGGTACATATGATAATTAAAATATTTATTAGAAAAATAAGGCTTTATCTCTTTCCTCATTCAGATATTTGTGTTCCTTCAAAAGCATTTTCTCTAAAAAAGGATTTGAAAATGTTCTAGTATTATCAGATTATTTGTAAATTATATTTTTTACCCATGATTTATCATTTTAAAATGGGTTTTTAAAATAAATCTCCTTTTCATTTTCCGATCAAGTAACTTTTCAAAATAGTTAATGGTGTAAAAGGAATGATCATGATGTACTGATTTATTCACTGTCATAACCATTAATCCTTTGAATATTACATTGAGAATATAATTTATTATTTTTATGAAATTGGGTTTTTCAAATATTCTATTTATTCAATGTTTTTAATTTTTTTTTCATGAAAAATGTTTTGTAATCATGAAGTCTTTTAATTGATTTTCATAGATTTCTTTTATATGTTTTAAATGATATTTTCAAATAGAACTATTTAAATTTTTTCTTCCAACATCCTATATAACTTTTTTTTTATTTTCAAATTAAATGTTTTCAAAATGTTTTTCATGATTCTTTTAGAAATTTTTCATTTATTTTCAAATAATATTTCATAACCTGACCCACTAGGGTCCGACTCGTGACATCCCCAAACCTCTCTCTAATAGGACAGGGGTTAGTGACTAGCACTAAGTAGGCATTTCCCATAAATGGGAGGAATTATCCTAAATTATCTATATTCATGCACACATTTCAAATCCACCTAATGATGAAATTAAAAACAACTAAAATAATGAATTCATACAACTAAGATCCCACAACCAGAGTATGAAAAAATGTAATGGAGTGCAAATAGGGCCCAATACACACACACCACAACGTGTCTATAAAAAAATCTAATTAAAATTATAAAGTATCCAACCTTCTCAAAGTTTGAGGATTGTGTGAATGATACACTTATGGTAAACACTTCGGTTAGCCAACCTCCAGCTATTATGCACCTACTACATATCCTCCTAAGACACCATTGAGAAGGCAGAAATCTACAAAATACAATACATGTGGGAGAATTTCATGCAAGGATGACTATAATAATACTCATTAGGATGCCCCAAAAACACTACCCATGAAGAACCACATATAGTCAGCTCAATAAAACATATACAATCAATGTATAGGAGAAAATAAGAGATAGAAAATCTAGATATACATAGGAGAGACACAACACCATCTGGTGGTCATAGCCATCTTCTAGCCATAAGATTCTATTAGATGAAATGTTAATTCTAGGATAACTCACTCCACAAGCCATGATATTATTAGAGACACTCAAAAATGATGTCTTGCTCATTTGGGCCCAGCCCAAAGAGAACTCATTAGTCTATGTAGACAATGATACACTAAAAGGGTGTATCAACCAGAACCAATGGGGGCACCATGAAACCAATCTAGATCAACCCTCTACGTAGTATATAGTATGGCAAAGATTATACAAACCCAAATGATGTGGCCTTCTAGATATAGGAACAATTCCTTTCTTAGAGAGGTCGGGCTAATTCCACAAACTCCTAATAATGATGATAGATGCTCGCACTCCAATCTCATGGAGGGACAAATCAACGTTATTTGAGACCCATCCTCTAGAGGGGACCACAATCCAGTTATTTGGATGTAGTGTTGCACTATACACATAAGGAAAAGGGCATAGGTAATGATGTCAACCGATACTGATCCAAACTATGAAAATTATGATCCTCAATCACTCTTGGTGGGATTACACGATTTCTCCCAAAGGGTACATGGTGTGCCCCAATGGTACACTGCGTGTCACAAGGGGTACACGACATGTCCCAAGGGGCACGGATCATGTCCTAATGGGTACACAACATGTACAGCTATCCAATATATTGGATTGTGTAAGAGACTCATGTGGCATGAAGTTTTAATATACATGGTGTGTAGAATGAATACACAGCATTATGAGACACATGGTTCCCTAACCATATCAACCAGTCATCTATGCATACAAAATCGATGTCCATATATCATCCAATGTATTTCATTCCTTGTCTATGTGGGAGTACACAATGTGTCCATGCCAATATACTCCAACCATTTTCTATGTAATTTAAAATAACATGATGAGTCAACCAGGGAGGGTCAAATGCCTTGTGACATGGGATATATGTAGTGTGATCCTTAATTTCTTCCAAACCCTAGCTCCATTCCTAGGGGTACCACACTTCTTGTAATCCCAAATTTCATGTCGTGTTCTGTAGGATTCTCTAATATCCTATCTTTTTCCTCAATGTTCGATCCACAACCTCCGAAAATAGATTAATTTATTGAATAACAATAAAAATGAAGATTCCAAGATATCCAAGAAATTTTAGTAATTGAATAATGCATCACTTCATTAGATATGATCACAAATCAGATTAAATAATTATTCATTATTGTGCATAGAAGAACACAAATGAACACAAATTTGAGAATCATCCATCATATGAATCCCTCTAACTACATTGTTGCTCCTTATTCACGTCGGGTTGATCCCACATCAATGACATCAGGTCATTGGTCCAAAAAATTAGTCTTCCCCGATCTATTGATATGGAATAGTCAAACCCTGATCAAATGAAGAATGCTCGTAGTGAAATGCTGAATTGGGACAGAAAAGTCCAATGAACTACCTTGAGGAATTAACATCAATATGTTTTCATGCCATACTCATTTCATGTTATTTATAATGTTAAATGAATAGGAATCAAATAAATCATTAGAAATCTCCCAAATAATCCACTAAAATAAGATCCCATATCCCAAGGAGATTAATCCACCAATCAATCTATTCATTGATTGATTTATTTATTTTATAGAAATTAATGATGGGGGAAATCCATATAAAACAAATATCTGAATACATGTTGTAATGATCATTGTGGAAGAATGAAGTGGCATCACATTCATTGTTGAGATCCCCTGATCTTATATCTAACCGATCGTCGATCATAAATTTGAAATTTGTACATTGATTCCATCCAACAAGTGGGTCTCCTTCAATTATCCAATGGAAATCATAAAATTCATAGGGATATGTGAATAACCTCATTTATTTTTGATAATATTGTATTTAAAGGAAAAATTTCAATAATGACCTACACTGACTAATGTTTGCTCATTCTTATGGTATAACAGTCATTCTGAAACAAATGCATCCCTGAATTTTTTTATTTTGGCACCTATTTAAGAGTTCATTATTTTTAAAAAAATGCACACTCATGCAATTTAATAAATTTCAGAAATTTATTCTAATCACATCAAGACTCATAATAACACGTCCTCTAAGATTCTCATCTCCAAAATAATCCATATAACATTGAAAATTAATATCTGGTAAATATGAAATGTTACATTATCCCCTTCTTGGGGAATTATGTCCTTAGAAATATAAATCAAAGACTACACAAAAATATGTGGGTACTGAGCAGAAAACTAAGCCAACATTTCCCATGTTCTCTCATAGAAATTCATGTGCAACCACCAAATACAGGCCTATGGAATTAGTCTCCAACAATGGATCACATCCTTTCGATCATAAATCTATATTGTGTACTCAGCAAGAGACACTCCATACTCGATGTCCTGCATTCCCTAGTCCATAATGTGTGATAGGTTATGAACATACCTCCTCAACTGCCACACATTGAAAAAATCTTTTACCACTTATAACTATAACGATAGTGCTAAGAACTGCACCTCTCAACCAACTCTCTGTAGTATCACTAAAGTGTCGATGAAACATAGAGACAGCTTGCTTCCCCAGCCAAATCTCTATAATCCCAATTGAGTAAAACATAGAAGAATATAATACCTCCTTCTGTGAACTCCAAAGGCCTTCACTGCCTTGCATCATAAGATTTCTTATGGCTATGTGAAGTCTTCATCGAATCCTAGATGAACTGCAACTTTTCTGTTGTAGATCACGCCATATTCGGACCAATGAGTTCCAACTCTTCTGGGTTAGTCAAGAAAAGAGATGACCTACAAGGTCACCCATACAAGGCCTGAAATGGTGCCATACCAATGGTGGAATAATATCTGTTCTTGTATGAAAATTCCATTATTTTTAGGTGATCCTCTCGACTATTTCCAATTTCTAACATGCAATATCACAACATGTCCTCCAAAAACTTAATGGTACCCTCAATATAGCCATTAGTTTTTTTAGAGAAATATTTTTCTAATGAGTATATGGGCCCCAAATGCCTCCTATAATCCCCTACACAACCTATATGTGAATCAAGAACCATGATCAGAAAAAAATCGTCAATGGAACTCCAGGGAGTCAAACTATCACATGAACATACAGGTTTATTATGCTATGTAATAAACTCTTCTCTTTGATATCATGGAAGTGGGATGAATTATTGAATTGGTAAATGATTACCCTTAGGGAATAATATTCCTTGGATATATGTGGAAATCCTATCATGATGTCCATATATATTCCATCTCAAATCAATTATGGTACCCTAATTGTTTGAGCTAAACCCACAGGATCATGGTGATTAGCTTTCACTTGCTGATAAGTAATGTATCAACAAACAAAATATGTAACATCATTCTTAATTTATGGACACCAAAATCTACATTGTAGATACTGGAAAATATTTTCCACACCAAGATGAACTGATAAAGTGGACATATGAAACTACCTCAAAGCCTCCTCCAGCAATGTCACTAGTATCAATATGTATACCCTAAAATGAAAGACATGCTCCCCACCATTATAATATCCATCAGGATCATGCCATGTGGGAATATGTGTAAGTAGGTTCTCATTGTCACTAACCCCTTGTTTTTCATCCCTTATTGGATGTATGATTGTAGGGTTAACAACCATCTAATTGAGGTAAGTTGTTCCATATCCGCATATAAAATATTACATCAACGATGACAACTTCTCTAATTCCTCATTCAATAACTCCAATCTAGACCTCCTTCTAAGAGCATCTTCCACCACATTCACCTTCATTGGAGTGTATTAAAGTCATCATTCGGTTAGAATTCTATCCATAATCAACATCTCATGATTAGATCCTTCTGAGAGAAAATATATATGAGACTCTAATGGTCAGAGTAGACAACAAATTAATCACCTATTGGGTAGTGTCACCAAATCATCAAATTGAATACTACAAAGGATAAATAAATATTGTGGGTCTTTTAATTATACAAATTTGAACTCAAAAGGAAGGAACTATAGGTAATCCAATCTTGCCTCTAAATTTGGACACAACCAGGCCTAGTTATTGATACAACCCAAAATATGATGTTTTCAACACCTTCCTTTGGTAACCTTAATATGGGAGATCTCGTCAATATTTTCCATAGCTCTTGACACAACTGCTAGAACTTTTATATCCACACAAAATTTCGACCCTTCCATGTCAAAGCTATCAAGGGTGCTTTTACTATTAAGAAGTCAGGCACAAATCTCCGATTGTATCCTACCAATTCATGGACACACAACACCTTGGTAGAACTCTTGGGTGGCCACCAAGCATGCAGTCCTTCAACCATTACTGGATCCTCTAGAAATATAGCCTCTGAGATGTTGTGTCATAGAAAATGGACCTCAATAATCAAAAACTGATACTTTTATAGCTTACATAAAATCATGTTCTCTGAGATTGTGTCTTGAACCATTCTCACGTGTCTCATATTCTCCTCATCAGACACCAAAAACAGTAATATTTCATCGATTATACTACCATTAATTGTCTAATAATGGTTGATTGATCTGTTTAATGAGTCCCATGAATAGTTTTGGGGCATTCGTCACACAAAATAGAATCATCATGTTATCATAGTGATGGTAAGGGAATGTCAATGTCTTCATTGGTATATCATCGTCTTATACTCACAGCTAGTGGCAACCTGATCTGGTGTCAATATTTTGAGACCATCGTGTCCCCATTAATTAATCAAAGTGGTCATTGATCCTTAGTAGTGGATACGTTTTCTTCAATATCAATTAATTCAAGAATCGGTAATCCACATATAACCTAATGTTGTAATCTTTCATCTTGGTAAACAAAAGTAGGGCTACCAAGGGTGAAACACTGAGTCTCATGAAGACCTTCCTCTTCATGTCCTCCAAATGTACCCTTATCTTAGGATGCTCTATTGGATTAGTCATGACCCATCTAAGAGGGGTATGTTCCAAGACATCCCAAGCCCTCCTCCAATAGGCTAGGGGTCGTTGACTAGCATCGTGAAGGCATATCACTAACATGGGAGGAATTTCCAATGTACACGTACACACACACATATCCAATCCCACAAATTCTACAATGTTAAACACTATGTAAACCATGGATGATACCTAGGAAAAAACTGAGAGTAATAGAACATAAATAAAGGAAAGGGGGGGAGAATACAATCCTAACAATAGAAAATTTGTAAACAAGAAAGTGAACAAGTAAATTGAAACTCATTGGAAAAAAC
Source organism: Viscum album (assembly GCA_963277665.1). Taxonomy (NCBI): domain Eukaryota; kingdom Viridiplantae; phylum Streptophyta; class Magnoliopsida; order Santalales; family Viscaceae; genus Viscum; species Viscum album. The sequence goes on from OY728151.1 coordinate 1,725,978,859, forward strand.
CCCTAATTGAAGCGTAGTTTATGGGAAGCTTCCTGAATACATAAGATTACGCCTTGTATTTCTAATATCACAAGGAACCACCTAGTCCTAGACCACCTATGTCTCTAAAAAATTTCAGTCATCTAAACAATACATGACACATTTGGGCAAGGCCCGTGCATGTGTGAGTAAAACAGTAATTAGTATGATTTCTTGAAACGACAATGGAAATCCCACAATGAAAAGAACACATGAAGTATTGTGAGATCACATAGGGATACATATATGACAATAAAAGACAGATTAATGGACATAGTCCACAAAACACCAAATATCAATGACACACTTTGTCATGATGAGACACTCAGTCCCGATGAGACACTTAGTCCAAGTGAGACACCTAATCTTGAATAGTCATGTAGCATAATGGTAATGTAGTCTTCATGTCACATAGTCATTAACTTATATAGTCTCTTGGTCACATACAGCCATAGTATTCCTCTCTTACCACACTTGATCGATGAAAAACTACTCCTCAATTCAATGATTGAATGTCAAATTCGTCAAAACCTCACTTACAATATCTTGGTAGGACCAACTGATCGCAAGGGTCCCACACCACAAACGTCTCATCACACAGACATACGGTTTGAAATTTATGATCATTTTAGTCAAAATTGGTCACTTAGGGTCGAGTCCAGTCTAAACCGGTCAGACCGACTTGCCCATCCCACTGGGTTCTGACCTAACATGTTGTTCCTCGCCCGGCTGGCTTGCCCCAGCCTGGCCTACCCAATGCAGACCGATTAGATATACCCAGATGTAGTTGATTCCACATTCTGCTTCACCAATACGGCCATTACATGAGCCTTCTACTCCTCCCACATGAATTCTGTTGGAATGTGTTCCCACTAGATAATATGGAATGCTTCTACGTCACAGGCTCCAATTCCCATGGCCTGCCCTGGTCATGGCTCCCATCACTACCTATGGTCATGCCACCGTGGGCTCCTACCACCACCGACTGTCAAACTGGTGGCCTTCGCTACCACCACCCACCTCCCCCTTACACAGGTTGTCCACTATTAATTTTATATTTTGTGCTACTTCACTGATTCCCCATCTTCAATATTGGTGGCTATCCTCCTTGCCTGGATGCACCACTGGTCACTTCGTCTGTAGCCTCATCTTGTGTTGCCCCTATCGCTACACATATGCAGCAACTTTTGGGCATCAGATTATCTGTTTTGAGTTGTTTCACCATGAATTGATGTTGCAATAACTTATTTCTCTAATGATCATAATGAACACAATGAATGGTGGAAAAGAATTAGATGATGTACTCTCAAAGAACGATTCAAGCCTTTGTTTGTGTCTGACATTGTTTGTTCTTGTTAGTAGGACCATGATGAACAAAAAAAAATAATCACAACTATATAATTCCCTTTTAATCACATTTGATTTCTCCCATCCCGTATATATGATTGACCCCCAAATCAACATGTTAGTGGGTTGATCTATGTTCGTCATTTATAATAAATGAACTCAGAATGGGAAATCAATGATAAATAAAACCCCTAACTCAAGGAATGGATTGATCACTAACAAAGACTGTGTCTAGCATTTTTTATTCGTCAATCTTCTGTTGACTACTCCAAATATAATCATCGATCTATTGGCCATTTTCATCGCACTCCAATGAGGGGTTTCTCCAATGAATTCCCTCTTCAGAGTCATCCAAAGAATTATCCCCATGTTTATTAATTTAACCTCATATCGAGGTTAATACATTAAATGATGAAAAAAGGTTTCAGTGTTTCAACGTCACCACAATCATTCATTTATGACTTAAAACATGCTTACTCGTTGTTGTGTAGCAGCATCACAGTGTCGCTGCATGATGTTAAATAAGACATAATATAATCTAATTTAAAATTATTTAATTTTTCATTAAACCATCCAATAATAATCTTTTTATCTTAGACACATTCTGATCGATGTCAGGCCCAACCTAAGGTATTGTAACTATTTTAAATACAATGGTGACATCAGATTTTTGATCCAGGAACATGTTTAGAGGTTATTAAAGGTTGACGTTAGCCACTAGAGTGTATTTAATTACCCACTATACATTATTTATAGATTTATTATCAGAAAACTAGGCCTTGGAATCTTGATCCATATCCATTCCTAGTCTCGTAATTATCTCAAATAATTTATAAATAAAATATCAAAAAAAATTATGAGTTATTACATTCTCCCTACCTTAGGGATTTACAGCCATGAAAGCCTAAACAAGGCTGCTCAAAAAATGGTGATGGTACTAGGAATTAATCTGAACCTCCTGCTCCCAAGTACTCGTTTGGAGATTCCCATACTTCCACCAAATGAGCACCATAGGAATCGACTTCCCATAAAGGATCATCTCCTTTCAATCATCTATCTCCACCGATAACTCTTCAAACTTCACCCCATCATCAATGTCCAACATTCCCTAGTTGGTGACGTGTGATGGAACATTTACATTCCTCTTAATATAAAACACTAGAATTAAATCATTCACCAGATGCATCTATGGGGTAGATCTATACGGTACACCACCTTGCAAACTCTACAATGAATTTGAAAAGTTCAAATGTACATCAGAGAAAACATGACACCCTGACCAAATCTCTGTAATCACTATTGAGGTGAGACCTTATGGAACACATGCTCTTCATTCATGAACTTTAAGGTCCAATGTCTACTATGTTCATTAAATTAATGACTAATATGTACAGTCCACATCCACTCCTGGATGATCTACTCCTTCTCTATGGTAGACCGCACCAACTCTCGACCCATGAGGGCTAACTCCCCTTGCCCATTACATCATATGAGTTACCTGAATTTTCTCCCCTAAAATTCATGGAAAAGTTCTATACCAATGGTGGAGTAGTAACTTTTGTTCTATGTAAACTCCACCATAGGTAGGTGACCCTACCAATAGGGACCAATGTCCAAGATGCAGGAAAATTTAATGTCCTCTAGAACCTAGATGGTACACTCCATTTAGATATCTGTTTGGGGAAGAAATATCATTCTCATGCACAATTGACTCCTAAATCCCTGTTTTAATCCCCTCTATAGCTAGGATCTGAAGCGAGCATCACATTCTGAAATGATCATCGATGAAACCCCATGAAGCTGAACTATCGATTGAATGTAGAGGTGTCCCAAGCCCTCTACCAAACCCTAATCATGGATGGGTAAGAAGCCGACCAGCATGGTGAGTCATACAATGATCACCCAAATGGTATTGTGTTACCTATATATACATGATAAAACCATTAAGAAGTACATCTACATTCAATCCCACTTCCACTCTGGCACATCAAGTGGTTGAGCCAAACTTACTCGATCCTGATGCTATGCCTTCACATGCTGACAAGTGGGGCCCCTAGAAAAATTCTCCACCACTACCTTATTCATCCTTAGCCACATGAAATGATTTTGGAAGTCATCGTACATATTTTTAACACCAGGATGTACCCCCAAAGGGGATGTTTGATACTCCCTCATAACATCCTCTCACAACATTGTTGGTATAATGTTGCACCCACTAAAATGGACAATGTGCTCCCCACCTATCAAATATCGATAATGGGGTGCCCTGTGGATAACTGAGAACATAGGGTATCAATGTTTACTTTCCCATTATGTGTCTCCCTAAATCTCTATAAGAGTGCAGAAGTGACGACCATAAACTAGAGCTATGATTCTCCATCACAATCCACATTGGATATCAGCATCGCAGCTACCTGCTCTGATGCCTCACACAACAACTTCAAGCTGGATCTCCAAGTGAGCTTGTCTGCCACCATATTCTCTTTCCTAGGATTATATAAAATTTCAAATTCATAATATTTGAAGAAAACTTGCCACTACCGCTATCTCATGTTCTGGTCATTCTAGGAGAAGATATACTTGAGACATTTTTGGTCGGGGTAGACAGTGAACCGTCCACCCATCAAGTTGTGCCACCACATTTTCCATGAAAATAAAAATACTACTAGAACAATAATATGGATCATGTAGTTCTACACTTGTTGCCTAAACTGTCGCAAACCATAGGAAATCACCTCTTTCCCCTACATCAGGACAAATCCTAGTCCAACCCTTGATGCATCACATAACACTACATTCCCAACTACCTCCTCTTATAGTATTTAGATGGTTGTGCTTGTCAACCTCCACCTTAGCTCTTGCAATATCTATTGACACTTCTCTACCCACATGAAGGGTTGTCCCATTAACATCAAAATGGAAAAGGGAACATCTACCTTGGAAAATACTGGCAGAAACCTCTCATAGTATCCACCCTAATTGAAGAAACTCTGCCCCTATGTCACACACCATGGTGTATCCCAAGAAAGAACCACCTCTATCGTCACTAGATCGACAACAACTATAGCATCTGAAATGAAATTTCCTAGAATGTGGACCTCCCACATCCTGAATTGACACATTGAGAGATTTCCATAAAGTCGATGCTCTCAGAGTGTATCAAGGACCATCCCCCAGTGTTTTGTTTCCATGCCCTCAAATGTTGAGTATACAAGATTTTTATCCCTGACAGACATTATGAAACAATAAAGGTAATGTAGTAAAATCTTGTTCTTGAGTCCTATAAATACTGCTGGGGAATTGGTCATGCCGAATGGAATCACCAGGTACTCATAGTGTACATACCGACATCCGAAGGCTATATTTGGTACATCCTCATCTCGTACACGAAGATGATGACGGACATACCTAAGGTTTATCTTTTAGAATCACCTATCTTCCTTTATCTGATCAAAGAGGTTTTCAATTAATGGAAAGATAAATGTTTTCTTCTCAAACACTTGATTTAGATGATGGTTGTCCATATAGAGCCTTATGCTCCAGTCTTCCTTCTGGGAAAACAATATTGAGGCTTCTGATGTTGAAACTCTTGGAAAAAAATCACTTCCTCTGTAGGTCCTTTAGCTATACCCTAAACCCATGATGCTCTGCAAGATCCATCAGATATGTGGGTGTGGATATCCATACCGTCCAGGGAACATGTCAATGAATAATCTTACCTCTATATGAGGAGGTAATCCCGGAACATCCTCAAGGAAGATGGACTTGTACATTTCCACCACTATATGAAATTGAGGACTCCTATCATCCACCACACCGAGGGTAGGACTATGAAACTAGTGATATGGGCTATAACCTCCTCTATGAAATTCCAACCTGCGCTGCATTCATTTTTTCCATGTAATGGAAAACATGGTTCAATCTCTACGGACACACCTCACTCTACACCAAAAACAATCAATCTGATCATGGACTAAATATTACAAATCCATACCTATAATTATGTTTTAAGGCATCAAATTTGACACTAAGAGATCCCAGCCGACGATCTCACCTTCAAGAGTATGATCTCACTGCATGCATGAGTATTTGACTATCAAATCCCCTATTATAGGAATATCTAATCATATGGTTCGTGCTAACGACTCCACTGGAATCTCCGAGCTCCAAATAAGGTATGTGGAATGGAAAGAGTCACTGGAACCTGTGTCTATAAAAACTTTATTTATGGTGGAGAAGATAAATATTGTAATTATAATCCTCTATAGAGCATTGGGATCCTATGACACTATCACATGAAGCTAGGCCAACCCCTACCCACCAGCTCCTACAGCCAGTGGTGGACCACTTGGGGTAGGTGGTGGTAGTACCTCGATTCTATACTAACTGAATTATACTATGCATGTTTCCCTACGATGTTTTCCACCCTAAGGACCACACTACTCGAACATATACCTCTTCCTCGGCTGTCCGTCAACTGTCTGTTGATCATCTGTGTGGCGATTATGGCAGTCTCCTTTCATGTGTCACCAACGGTGGCATGTTTAGCAGAACATATCCTTCAACAGACTCTCTCGTCCCTAAGAGCCTCATAATGTCATCCCTACATCATGAGGTCATCCTCTAGAGTGAATTATCCACTTTGGTCTCTGTGTCTACTGTCGGTAACCCACTATGAAAGATTCATCAATCTGGTGTTTGCTGGTAGCTCCCACCACTAGTGCCTGCTCCTCTATAAAGCACTCCATGATAGGATCTCGCTTCAGTACCCCAAAATAAATTGGTATTCTTTGAGATCTCATTGAACCCCTAATCTCTTGTCATTTCCCATGATCAGTGGTCAAAGACCTGAAGAATGGGCCTTTCACCGTATTTGTAGAGCAGCAAGATATGTCTATGAATCTACCATTGTACTATTCTACCATATATATACTATACAGTCTATGTAGGAGCACCTGTATACATGTTGAGCATAATATAACTTGGAAGAACTCCTATCTGAAGAGTCGATCAAATTCTTCCCAATAGAGGGTCACCTCATCATGTGTCTCGAACACTATATTCCACAACTATCCCACTGAGCCCTAAAGGAGGGTCACGACTAGGACAACCATCTAGTCAGGTGGTGTCTTTAGGAGGTGGACGATGCATGTGTCCATCTCCATCCAATCCTCAACTACCTGTGGGTCAGTCTCATCCTTGAACCAAGGAGGTATCTACCTCTGGAACTCATATAATGCAATGAGCCTATGTGCATCCCCTACCGGTAGTGCTGGTAGAAACTGTTGATTGATGGGTAGTGGTATCCATAGTACACCACCTCCTTGTACTGATGCATCATCTCTCTGCGTACCATCCACATGGTCATGCAATGAATCCTAACCGACTGTCTACGAGGAGGTATCCTGAAACTGATCAAGATGAACAATGTTCAATAGAATATACCTGCTGATTTGATACAAGAAGGACATGAAGACACACTAAAAAATCATATATGATGCATGCACCATTTATTTCCCTACAACTATTTTCATCATGTACTAAGTCAAAATGAATGTTTCCAGAGGCCTGGTGTATGGATTTGTCAGCCACCACACCAAAACTGATGTTCCTGGCCTGAAAACCAATCTCAAAACACTTAACACTATTTCCCCAAACCAATATCATAGACTTGTGGTCCCAATGAGAAACTGAACTACTCTTATACCAATTTTTTATGATCAATCCCATAGTGGTCTTTTCCATGACTCCCCAAGCCCGCCTCGAATAGGCACGAGGTTAGTCACTTACACCAAGAAGAAATATCACTAACATGGGAGGCATTTCTTATATCCCTATATGCATGAACACATCTCCAGGACCAAAAATGATGAAATTTACAACACTAAGAAAACCATTAATGCCACAAATATAATCACTGAGAGTAACGTTACAAATCAAGGGGGGATGGTATAAAACCCCAAAAAAATAAAATCTATAAACAAGAAAGTATAAAATTCACTAGAAACTCATTGGCAGAAAACCATACATGAAGGGTGTGTGAAGGGAAGATTCCTAAAGCCGTATGAGTATACCTCGTCTATATGATCTCACTGGGAACCACCTGGTCCTAGGCCATATATATCTCTGTTAAAATTTTTCCCGTCTTCATGAGACATGACACTTTTGGGAAAAGCTATTCTAGGGGTGAGTAAAAAAGTATTTAGTAGGATACCTTGAAACCACGGAAGAAAACCCACAAAGAAAAGCACAAATATAGTATTCTTAGCTCAAACATATATAAATCTATGAAACTAATAGAATGATTAACATGAGTAGTTCATAAAACACCCATTATCGATGAGACACTAAGTACTGATTAGACACTCAGTACCAATGAGACACTTAACCCTAGTGAGACACTCATCCGAGAATAATCACAAATCCTCATGGTGACATAGTCTTCATGTCACATAGTTTCAAGATACATAGTCTCTATGTCACAATCATCAACATGATATCTTTTATAGCATATTTGATCTGGGAGAACATACTCCTCAAGCTGATAGTTGTATGTCAATTTACACAAAACAACACTTAGAGTATTAGAAAAGGAACACCTTGTATTGAGGGTCACAACACCACAAAAGGATAATCAAACAGGCATATGGTTTGGAACATATAGGAATTTTAGTTGGAAGGGGTCAGTTGGGTTAGAGTTCGATCCTACCCAACCTGGCCCGGGGTCCGCCGACCCAACCCGTTGGGTCCAACCCACGACGTCTGAACTGCTAGGCCTTGTCCATGGCGATTGGGGCCGAATTGTTCTACTTACCTAGCCCACCTTATGTGGGCTGGTTCGCACCCCACAGATGTGGTGAATCTCTCATCCCGAATTGTCAACACAGCCAGCCACTCCTCCAGCATGTAGTTTGCATGACCATATTCCCGTCAGAAAATGTGGTGGACTGTTGTGTCGTTTTTCCACATCGTCATGACCCTTCATTTTTTTGGAAACCATCGATGCTCGCAACAGTATCATTGTGGGATCTTCTTATCACCGTCCATCGAGCCGGAATCCTCCATCTCAACTACTGACAACCCCCGACTATGGGTCATCTCGATGCCCTGGTCCCATTGGACCATGAGCCACCACCACTGCTAGCTTCCATGCCACCATCTATCCTCCATGTCTAGCAACGCCAACAGGCTAGTGCCACTTCTGACATCGATCACTCTGTTGGTGGACTCATCACACATTTTTCCTACCATTTCACATCCACATAATTGTTTTGGAATCAGATTCTTAGTTTTGGGATATTATTACACGAATCAAATGTGCAAAAACCACTAATTCCCATGATCATGATGAATGCATAAAATATGGGAAAAGTAGAATCAAAAAAACACCCAAAAATGTTCTAGTCCACAGTCATGTCATCCATAGTTCATTCTTTTTAGTAGGACCACGAAGAACAAAAATATAATCACGAAGATCTAATTCCCTTTTGATCCTTACAAAATAACACCCATCTCACATGGATGATAAACTCATGGATCAACCTGTTATTAGGTTGATCTCGGGTTGTCATTTCAAATTAATGAAAAGGGAAATAGAAATAATATAGAAATAAAACCCATACCTAGAGGATTTGATCGATCATTGACAAAGAGTGAGTCATGCGTTCGTTGTTCGATAATCTACCAACACCTTCTCTGAATATGATCATCAATCGGTCGACCTTCATCGTATCTCTCCAATGAGGGGTTTTGATAACAAATTCCCTCTTCATATTCTTATAGGTAATTTTCTATTGTGATATGAATCATACATAATATCCATGTTATTATATTAAATGGAGGAACCACATTTCAATGTTTCAGCATCTCCACACTATTGCATTTATGAAAGAAAATTGGCTAACTCGTTGTTCTGTTGCATCATTGCTAAGTCTCTAAGAGACATTAAAAAAATAAATAAAATAAACTCCTTAATTATAATTTACTTTTCTTTAAAGAATCTATGAATTAACTTTTTCTTCTAACCCTCATGGGTCAAGGTTATTCCCCACCTAAGGTAATGTAGATGTTCTAAACACAATGGTTCCAATAGATTTCATAATTGGAAACCCATTTAGAAGTTATTAAAGATCAACGATATCATCCCAATAATTTTTAATTAACAACATTACATTATTCAATGATTTATTCTACGCACACCGGGCCTCGGCCTCTCGTTCCCTCTGAATGCCTGGTCTTGGAATTTTTTAAATTAACGTATAAAATAATTTCAAGAAAAATCAGAGTAATTATAGGATACATATGATATGAAGGTGTAGATATATGTGCCTACCCTAGGTGTTGATCAGTATTATAGTATATATGTCAGTGGGGAGGTAAAACTGAAACATCTTTTGGAATGGCGTCCCCATACTCCATAACCACTACAAGAAAAAAGAAACTCAGAACTTCAACTATGTGAAGGGTAATGCTGGCCAACTAATGAGTATTTGGCTACAGATTCATAGCATAAGCCCATCCTACATTTCATGAATTTCATTTTAATAAAAAATTTATATCATGGTCCCATCACTGTGAAAAACCACACTCATCACCTTAAATAGTCAATATAAGGATGAACTATAGATAACCATTCCATACCATGAATGACATCGTTAGGTCTCGACACACCAAAAATATGATCCAAACTGAAACTCTCTCCTCCGAGTGTCATGTCACCCTATCGTTACCAGTGTGTGATCATTTTTTCTCATCCAGTAAGAGTATCCAACAGTAAATTTTGAGTCAGTAGTTCAATCAGAATCTTCGTGTACAAACATGATTCATGGAAATAAATGGATTATTAAAACTTTTTCCTATAAGAACTATAGATAAGGTGGAAAAGACACAAATAATACCTCAAATAATCCCTAGATCCTCATATTTATATGCCTATATACATTATAGTTGGCCTCATCCCTACAATATTTCTCCATGATCCTGTCGTGGACCAACTAGCGGTTGAATTGGTAATAGGTCAAACCTATGAACTCATCATGCAACCTAGATGACCCATATACTACTTACACTATTCTATAGACCACCCTACTTCTCTCTATGTCTCTATCTCTTCGTTCCAATGACCATCTTCTGATCAGAAATATAATGGGTCGTGCAATCTCTTTCTAGATGTCACCAACCATCGCAAGAGAATCACAGTCTGTCCGTTGGATCATTCGACCCACCGTGAGATCCCTAAACCATAAACCATGAGTCCTATGATTTCCTCCTGAAGAGACTAACTTACTCGAAACCCTATGACTATCGTTGGCTACCTATTTTTGATGTCCCTACTATTAGGTGCCCAATGTTTTCTCCCACTACTAGTTTCTCACATTCCAGAAAATATTCCGTTAATAAGGCTCACCAATGTACACCAACATAGGTAGAAATTCTAAGGGACACAAACGATTCACTAATGTCCAAGCATAAGAACTGCACTAAGGTCCAATAATCTAAGAAAAATTCCCATACCATATCCATAGAGTAACACAAGAGATCAATAAACCTCATTGAATAGTCTTACATAGTCAATGTTCTTTGTTGCAGATGCAAATGATCTCATTTTCATACCTATCAAAATGTGTATTGATAGCACCCCCCTCTAAAGATACACTCTCAATATATCTAGGATATAGTTGTCTCATCATGTTACCACGTCACCATGCTACACCATCACCTATTAAATCCATGGAGATGACTCACTATGAGTACATCCATATAGTCTACTCGCATCCCCAAAAGGCCAAAATTCTAACCGAGTGCCGCTATCCTTTCCCTATCCACCTAAGGGTTTGGGTCACACCAAATCCTGGGAGGTCACTTCCTCTAAAACTTGTGCTATGAACTAATTCTTTGTGAATTCTTATCTAGTAGGTCATGTTTTATCTTCCACTCTATGGGTGGTGGTATAGCTAGTGATCCACCCAGATGTGCTCTCTCTAGTACATACACCTATAAAGATTCATCATTTCTTAGAAGATCCTACTAGGGATCACATCGTGGAATCCTAAATGGCTATCAATGTAGATTCATCTCTAAATAAAACAATATTTACCACAGTCAAAAGAGTATATTTGGGGAGATCACTCAATAAAGACTTTAAAAAAACCATTCTTATATGACGCATGGACAATTATTTTCCATAAAACCAATGTTCTCACATTCCGAGTTTAATATAAGTTTGAATAGGGTCCTTGTGTATGGATATATCAGTTTTCTCCGTAACAATGGAGTCCCTGTCATGAATGTCGAACTCAATACACATAACGCTGTTGCACCAAACCAACCACACATACTCTTGATCCTAAAGAATAACCGACACCCCTTTGATTCCACTATGTCATGACCCGACCCATTGAAGTCTAAACAATGTCAACCCCAATCTCACCTCTAATTGGTCATTTTTTTGTTACTAAAAATGATTATAATTATCCTAAAAATGAGATACATCAACATAAAGTACATGTACGCACACACACATTTCTCAGTGGCATAAATCTGAAATGTAAATCCACTAAAGGAATGAATGCATACAACAATGATACCACATAAAATGATTTATAGGAATTAATGGAATGTAAACAAGCCCAAATACCATCCCACCACAATTTTTCAGTAAAAACCCCATCTAAAACAATAATGAGTCAAACTGGGTCCAAGGGAAAGGACTAATTCAAATTTATGCTCCTGGTAAACAGCTTTGTCATCCTAGCTCAATCTATGCTCCATCAACTAACTATCCTCCTAGTACACAATCAAGAAGGTTTTCATTTGCACAAAAAATCAAACATACATGAAAAGGTCATACAAGGGAGACTATAACAATACTAAACAAGACACCCCAAAAACTATGAAAATGAAGAACCACATATAGTCCTCTCAATAGAAGACGTAACAATAAATATAATATAGAAACCAAGAGATATTAAAACCACATATATTCTTTGGAGAGACACGAAGTCATCTGGTGGTCCTATCCAACATCCAGCCAAACGATTATTCTTGATGCACTGCTTATTCTTGGAAAACTCACTATTCAAGCCATGATATAATCAGACATACACGACGAAGAGGTCTCACTCATTTTAGCCTCACCCAAAGAGAATTATTTGGCCTATCTAGACTATGATACACATAATTTGGGTCACAATCAAATCCTCTGGGGGATACCAATAACCTAATCTAGATCCACCCACTTTTTAGAGTTCATATGTCAATGATTCGATAAACCCAATCGATGTGGACATCAAGATTGAGGATCAATTCCCTACTCAGGGTGGTCACACTAATTCCACAAATTGTAACTATTGATGATAGATGATCAATCTCCAGTATCATAGAGGGTCACCACAACTCTATCTAAGACTCATCCACTAGTAGGGATTGCAATCCATTGATGTGGACGTAATTCCACTCTGTACCCTCAAGTAAAATGACCAAGAGAACAAACTCAAACTATTTATTCCAAAATTAGAGTATGAAGTGCCTCAAGCACTCATGATGGGAGTACACAGCATGTCCCAAGGAGTACATGGTGCTTCCATGTATCCCAAGTCTTTCACATGAAGGAAGAGCCTCACACGACTTGTAGTCTCTATATAAATGGAACATAGAATGTGTAAATGATATATAGAGACACATGGTTCCCAAATTGTTTCACTATTCCATGTCCATACAATGATGTCATGTCTATATATCAGTCTGTGTATGCCAAGTTGTGTCTTTATGAGAGTACCCTGTGTGTCTATGCCTATGTACTACAACCAGTGTCTGTGTACTTCTGAATTACATATAGAGTCAACTTGGGAGGTTCACACACTATGTTACAGGGATCACACATTTTGTGATCCATAACTTCTGTCAAACCCTAGCACAACAGTTGGGGGGACCACATGCAGTTTAATCCAGAATTACACACCATGTTCATTAGGATTTCCTAGAATCCCAAATTCTTCCTCTATATTCGATCAACTACGTACTAAAATCAACCTGGTTATCGATTCACCATGAAAAAATATCTGATCTCATCCAAACCCTGTAATCATCGAAACAATGCATATCATCATAAAACATACCCATAATAAGAATAAATTTGTAGTTCTACATTGTGCACCGAAGAACAAAAATTAGGAAATCAGTCATCTTCTGAATCACTCTACCTTCATCGTCACACGTCTTTCTTGCCATGTTGATCATAGATATAGGATGTTAGATCATTTCTATATGAAATGGTTGTGTAATGATCACTTGATCATGAATATTTGAGCCACGGTCCAATAATGAACATTCTTCGTGAAATTCAGAATTTGGGGAGAAAATCCCATAAAATGACTAAAAGGAATAATCCTCAACCATTGTTAATGTTGACGTTGATTCATTTCAATAAGATTGATAATCTAAAAGGAATCAAATTAATCATAAAGAATCTCTCAAATAATCCCTGCAACTATGATTCCATCCCACAAGGCAATATATCCACAAATTAATTCATTCATTGATTGATTTTCATTCATTGTAGAAAATATAAATGGTGAAAATCCACATAAAAACATCCTACCTAGTTATGGATTGATCATTTATGTATAAAAAAGTTGTGTCGCATTCATTGGAGACATCCCTCGATCATTTCTTTCACAGATCATTGATCTCAAAATTTTAAATAATAGTTCAACATCATCTTCCAATGGGGTCTCCTACAAAAATCGAATTGAACTTCTCATATATGCCGATTTATGTTTCTGTGACTATTAATTTTATATAATCATGTATTTAATTAGAGAACTAGGTCGCTATGTCAAAATAATTTTTATTCAATAATTTCATAACTTTTACGTCAGCGACAACATTATCAGAAACGACCGTTGAAAACTAATGTTATGTCACACCTTGTGTAAAACTATCATTAAGAACTCAATGGTACCCATAGATTTCTGATCCGAGTACCCATTTAAGTGTTATATCAAATTATCATAAAAACTCTCTGTGTGTGTGCTATTTAATAAATATAATATATTTCAAACATTTACTCTTGGCACACCGGGACACGAAATTTCACATCATCTCAGTGCCTGGTCTCAAAAATATTGGATATAATATCTCAAAATAATAGTGGGAAAATTAGATACATTACATAAATAGTCTCCAAAATGTTTTTGATCTTTATTTATATGCTTCTATTAAAAAATGGTCTTCAATTAAATATCAATAATCATTTATATTATTTCAATGAAATTGTTTTCAAATTTGGCACCTTTTCCTTTATATGTTTTCAAGTTTATTTTCAAAGAAAAAGGTTTTGAAATGGTTTTATGTTTCCAAAATATATTTTTCAAATAAGAATGGATATATTACCCATGAAATGTTTTAAATTATTTTAAAGCTTACATTATTTTTTTGGAATAGTTTTTTTAAAGGATTGTCTATATGTTCTTGGTTTTATGAAGTGAACATAAATGAATGGTTAATTAATAAAAAATAAGGTCTATTTGATATTAATAAATCCATCCCCAACTAAGAAAATATCCTCTAATATAGTTTAATCTTTTTTGGTGAAATATTCCAATAATACCATTCATATAATTTTTTTTGAATGGTTTATGTTTTAATAGAATTATATATATGTAACATGATTTTCATCCATGGTTCATATTCTTTTGAAACCCACTTCTTTTGATAGTGTATACTTTGATGGAATGATTATGAAACCTATATCTTTTTCATGGGATATGATGTGATGAAATTTTAATGATTCTAATTTCATTTCCTGGGTTATGACTTGTTTTTCACCAAACACATTACTTTTTAGGGGTGATGATATGGTGAATGTTTTTCTATCTTATATAGTAAGAATATATGATTACATTATGTGATGGGTTGGACCTATTTCTCCATCCAATGCATTGAGTAATGAATTTTATCTCATTATATATTGATGGGAATCAATTCAAGGGGATTGATCCACTGTGGAATATGGGGAATCATGATACACTTTCAAAATACGGGGAAACCAAATCCATTAAGGGATGATAGGAAAACATGATCCAATATTGGAAGATGGGTAAACCAGATCCCTTACATGGAATTGACAATGACTAGGTATGGTGTTGTGTCTTGCCTGGTTGGTTTATTCCCCAATAAGTTCCCTAATATGTTCTATCAATCATCTTGAATTACAATGGATTATATTTTGTGATTAAGTGTACCCTACAATTCCTTATCTTACTCAAATTTTATGTGCTATTATTTTTTTCAATTTATTCCCTTATGCCTCATGCCTTAGAAACTAACAACAATTATGCTATTATTATTGTTAATAATCGTTTATATTCAGGGTGTGATATTCTAAAGTTATGATCACGTTCTCATACCCATATGCTAATGTTTATGCTTACATATCTCCCTTGTTTACTCTTACTGTGAATATGAGACTACCCCTTTTTATGTTTCCTTACCCATGTAAGGAATATATATTTTATTTATGATATGCATAAGAGGGGTTTTAGTCTTGGACAATGAAGTGAGAGGAAACGTAACTCACTCATGTACTAATGTTTACATTCCCATGTTTCCAATGGAAGTGAATTAATATGAAATATCTACATAAGTATGTCTAATGTTTAATGTATTCCAAAAAAGAGGAATAATATATTTTTATGATTAGCATTCATTGTTATAGGTATTTATAGAGGGGTTCATAGAACAACGGTTTGTGTAAACCAAAATGTATTGGGAATCTTACATGGGGCCAGTGAGGGTATTATCTATGATTATTTTTGGTGATTTTTATGATCTAGTATCTTCTGCATTCCTAGTGAATTAGTGGATTTCTAAATTAGTCTTCCCCGAACACTAGCCACCATACGGATAATTCCATGGGTTTCATGCTATATAGAATGTCATTTTTTGTACCATGAGGCCCTTGAGATGGTTTTCATTAAGGTATTTATATATATTGTTGGGACATATCAATATAATTAGTCAGTCTGGGTTAGTGAATGAGTTATGGAATAATTGATTTACTATACTTATGGGATGAGTTATATATTTATGGGATATGTTAATGATGATTGAGTTGAGTAAAGAGAGTCATATTTTGGTTTCTAATCAGATTATTCAATAGTAGAGATCTACGTAATGATTCCTGACAATAAAAAGGAAAGTACATGGGTTATATTAACCATGAATTTTTGTAATTTCCTATCACAGTTAATGTATAATTCCTATTTTATTATTCTACTCTACTAAAATAGATTTTTAATTCTATAGAATCACTATATTATGATCCATCATCATTATATTTTATAGAGTTACTCCTATTTTAGTGTCTTGGAGTTTATGGATATTGAGGTTTTATTTTACACATACTGTGTAATAATGTTTTTAGTAATTTATGGTATTCTAGCATTGTAGATAATCCTCTGCTTGATTATTTATGATATTCATTATATTTTTCACCATTCCCATATATATTTTCTATATATTCAT
The DNA here is from genome assembly GCA_963277665.1 of Viscum album. Taxonomy (NCBI): domain Eukaryota; kingdom Viridiplantae; phylum Streptophyta; class Magnoliopsida; order Santalales; family Viscaceae; genus Viscum; species Viscum album. The sequence goes on from OY728151.1 coordinate 1,725,995,749, forward strand.
GCATATTTATGTTACACATTTCCCATTCTTGTTATTATTATTTTTTACTTCATATTTAAATTTATTACAACGTTGTTTTTCATATAAGAGTGTTTATTTTAATAAATAAATTCCTTAGCTCTTCCATGGAGAGGATATACATGAATCAATAACATTGGATAAAAAATTTGGGTTGGGTGTTGTTGCGTTCAAGAGGGAAAACAATGACTTATTTGTTTTTGTGGGATTACATTATCTCTTTATTAGCCTCCTCATTCAATCATAAAATTGAGTTATTAAGCCTTATATTTTCGGAACCATTAGTTTCTGACCATTCTGTTTCCATTATAAGTCACTATATTTCAACACCAGTGGAGTTAAAACCATTATAATTTTGATAATTGTTAATGAAATATATAGTGAAAAAGATGGATCTAGAGTTTCTCAGAGTTGACGTGATTCAATCTTGAAGTGATTTTGAGTACAATGTTAGAGATATGATAGTGTATTCTATTTCATTTATTTTCACAATACACATTCAGAAATGACGAAACCCTAGAATAATATACATTTTTATTATATCACATAAAATAATATTTACCACATCTCATTGTATTTCACATTCCATAAGAATATAATTTTTTTTATTTTGAGATAAAATACATAACAACCTTATTTTACATAATTTTCAACATATCCAACAGTTAGTCTTATCACATGATTCCCTTGTATATGAATCATGCATGAAACTATTATTCACAGCCTCATAAATGAAATCATAGGAAAGAGTGAGCATAGATGCTCAATAAGGGTAAAAATAAGAGATAACAATCAAATATCATAACTTATAATAATATTTTTTTGTGGTTATAAAAATAAATCAAGGTATATGGTCATAAAAAATTGAATCAAATGCCCCTAAACATATATCATAAATCATTATTCATGGCATACAGATTGTAACTTTAATTTCTAAATGATATGTATAGATGTATAAACCTTATTAAAATTGACATTAGATATGAAACAGTAGCATGGGATAAATAATGTGAAATATACATGATTATAGAAAATCATTTCATAAATAAAGGATCACAGAAAATACTATTATCACATAGTGAACAGAGTCCCCTGGTGGATTAGGTTACTCCACATTCGAATCAAAATAGTGGAGAAAGTCCCATAGTATATAATATTCAATACCTAGTCCCATTCCTGATGTATCATGAAATATAAAAAACTATATAATTCATTAGTGTGATATAAAAGTCTCACATTTTTTATAATAATAAACAATAAATATATGTTCAACATGATGATTAAAACTATCATAATTCCATAATTTCTAAATTAATATATGAAATTGAAGTGAGTATTATGAGAACATTAACATTACATGATCCTTAGTTATCCAAATAAAAATAATTTAGGGTATACTTACATCATATACTAGGTGATTCATATAAAATATTAAATTATTTTCACATAGACGAAAAAAATTATGAACAGAGTAATTTATTTTTAAAATTAATAAAAAATATTACTTTATTTTGATAACTATTATTTAAAAAAAATTTAAATTGTGAATATATTTTTTAGAAAACCATAATATAATTTCGGGGATGCTTCATTATGGAATGAATTTATAAATGTATGGAAACTCCATCATGATAAAAGTGTCAAAAATGAATATACTTTTAAAACATTTTTAAATGGTGTCATGTTTGGTGGAAAACAACCATAGAAAAAACATTACAAGAAGATTAATTTTTCAATTAATTCAAATAGATTAATGAATAACTTATGATAACATATAAGTATATATAAGTATATCCATAAAATATATTAAATTATATGAACATGGATGTGGAATATTATTTAATAAAAAAAGAATAGATATGTTTAGATCCACTAACAAATATGCCTTGGGTTTAATTTTGATAGAAAGGGAGAATAAATGGTAATGAGACATATAAATCCCATTAAATCCATGTTATGATAAAATTAATAGGATTTAGAAAGAATAAATTAATGTTTCCTTATATGAATGTCCAAATATAAACAATTTCAATTTCAAAAGGGGGTTACTAAAAACAATTATTTTTACTCATGACATCCAGGAAAGAATGATTACATCCTGTATAATAAATACAATCATTTGAATCGTTAATTTCATACCAATTTTTAGATGTATTACCTTTTATAAACTTCAATTATAGTCACTAATAACTCATATATAAGTTTGATATAGTTTATTTTCGTCATCAGATGTTAGTAAAATTGGTTATTTTATACAAGTTTCATAAGGGATCTTTTGATCCTTGTTCATTTATATAATGTTCACTACTAAAAAATTTGTCATGTTAGGAGAATAATTTTGATTCAATTATTTATGTATTCATCTATTCATTTAATTTAATTTTTTGGTTTGGTTTTCATAAATGTAATCCAAAATTAACATTTTCTGAAACATTTCAGATAAATGTATATTACATAATGTTGATCATTATTTTTTTTACATAAGGAAACATATTGATGAAATAATATAGTATCTTATATCATATCACACTATTATTAATGTATTGGTACTTTTTCATGGAGAAAATGATTATGTTGTCATAACATCGTTCATATAGGTTATTGAACCAACATTGACATGAATATGTTATACTAGTGAGTGATTAAGAGTTTCGAGTTATATAAAATTATTATCATTCTATAAAAAACATAATTTTTTTAATATAAAATAATTAAATTTAAAAATATTATTTATAATATTTGGTCTGAGAATTTTATTGAAAATGGTAGATAAAATCTTTAAATACTTACATGATAATTTCTCTCCTTCATGTCATGGGTTCCTTTGGAATGAATGATTTATGATTATTTATTGGAATTAGAATCTATTAAGAATATAATAAATAGTTGGGATTGATTAAAGGGGGAAATATTTTTGAGATAACTAAATTTATTGAGTGGTTTTTGAGGGGTAGAGGTTGGGTCCTTTAATATGTGAGTTTTGAGTGTCATCTTCGCTAATATTTATTCATTAATATAAATGGTTTTCATTGTAAATGGAATGTTCAGTGAAAAGTTTAATAAACGAGTTGGTATAGTGTTTCTATACTAAATACCTAATACACTCCTTTATATATAAGTTACTATGATATTTTTGTTTCAACTATATTTTTCCTCATTCTACCTTCATCATGGAAGCTCTATTTTGACAACATTAACATACTAATAAGCATAATAATGAAATTGAATTCTTTTTCTAATTTAAAAATAATGATTAAGATTTCAGAATCCATTTAAACTAATACAATTTATAAATATGAGAAATTTATCTTTTAAACATAATGTATATTAAAAAATGTTTTAATGAAAAAAAATTTCAACATTATGTGTTCTTAGTATTATTATATATCAAGATATAATTATATGTGTGATCTTAAATTTTTTATACATTAAATCATTGAATGGTTTTAATCATTCAAAAGTGATAATTTCAATTTACTAAGATAAAAATATATAATTCATTAAAACCAGTTCTTTGAAAATTTTCCTTTTTTATCGTTAATTTATTTTTATCACATCCTATGAAAATTAATTATTATTCTTCAAAAAAAATTATTATATCATTTTATTAGTATTAAAATATTACATTAACTTTTTTAAATACATCATATAATTCAATAATAATAATATAATAATTATTATTATTTAATTTCTTAAAATATATTTTAATGTAGAATATAATAATTTGTTATTATATTTTTATTTTATTCAAAATCTATCTTATTTTAAATTACAGAACATATAAATTGGATATATAAGACTACCATATATCCAATGACTATTTTTTAGTGATCATATTTCCAGTGTACATATTTTTCATGAATATATGTAACACCCCGAGATTTTATGAAAAATATTATTTTAATTTCATTAATGCCTTATGTTGTATTCTACACCAAAATTACCTTGCGCTATACGCAACACCGTATTAGCTTGCAGTATACGCAACACTATTCTTGGACCGTGTTACACACAATTTTGATAATAGTTATTCTACGCAACATTGAGTATATATATATATATATATATATTAAATGTATAAATGAAATATGGTTGGATTCTGTTATACGAAACAACGAAAGATTCTTTCACAACACGCAACCCTGACTTGGCTTGCATTACACGCAATCGTGACCTTCCTCGATAGCGTGTGTTGTACGCAATACCATGTTTTAATAAACAATGTTCTATTATTATAATATTGTCATGAACTAGCCTTTATGAATAGTATTAACTAAATTTTGAATTTTATAACATTATTATTCATCTTACACATTTCTAGAACATGGTATAAGAACAAAATAAATTTTTCGGGTAAAATAAGAATTTTTAAAAAAATGCATTTTTGCCACCTTTTGATGGCGCACGAACTTTAAATCTAGTTTTTGACATGATTATAAGTTAAATTTGACAAAATAAAATTCTTCTTTGGAATCAAGAATTAAAAATTTACTTTGGATAAATTTTTCATATTATTCTGGTAAGTTTTACATTTTAATGAATAGTAAAAACACGCTATATTTTAATTAAAAACAACTTTTTTCATCATAATATCTTATGTGGTTAAATTATATTATTTAATGGTTTTAATGTATAAATAGAATACATTTTTACCATTTAATATAATGTATGTCATTAGCATTGATTTTACCTTGAATTCGTAGGTTAAATGAATTCAATCTTTTGCAATGTTTTAAACAAAAACCCGTTTTTATTCGACAACGAGATTAATTTTAATTTAATTTCTGCAACTTCGTTGTTTTGAAATTTAAAAAAAGGATTCCATATTTGGAATCAGTGGGTCCAATTTATGTTAATAGGATACTTTTTATTGGGAATTATGAATAGTAACTACGGTAAATTTTATTTACCATAGTTAAAGGTAAATCTGGTAATTAAGGGTAAATATAATATTTTAAAATTACCCTAAAAAATGTCAAAATCCTATTGGATGACTAAAAAACGACCCATATCACCTAAGGGTCGGATTAGTTTAATTTATTTAAATTTTTTCAATGAAAATAATTTAATTATTATTAAAACCAAAGAATGTGACAACATGTCACTTTCTTAAATCTTATAAGTATAATAATTTTAATCTAGTGATAAACTTCATGAAACATAGAACATGAATAGTCTCCATAAATCTAATACAATTATTTACATCATAGGAATTTATTTAGAATTTTTAGGGATTAAATAATTATCATTTATTATGACACAAAGATGATGCAGTAACTGTCTTATTAATGAAATATTGACATAATTGATGTTATAAATGCCCAAATAAATGTAATTTTAGACTTTTTATGACTTACACTACTTTTATAGGTTAATATGACATGTTATTGTTGATTTAAGTAACTTGGATCTAACTTATCATTCTTTTATGAATTTCATAAAAATCATGTACCAAATAGTGTCAAAATTGACATAAAATAGTTTTTAAAACAAATATTATATTATTAATTGTTATTTTATTCCAAAAAATCTAAGGTTCGGCCAAATGACTTAGATAAGGATATATATATTAATAATAAACAACATGGGGTTCTTTTGGCATGTTATAGTAAGTGTATTAACCATATAGTGTAAGAAAAAAAAAGACACGGTAAAGTTAAATTATTTAACATATAGTTAAATCTAATTGATAAGGTAAAAATAATAACCTAAACATGTCTAAATCCTATTGGTTGATAGGATTTCGACCCATACCCACTTTACCTTCGAAATAAGACCCTTAGGAACCATTATAAACCGATTTTGACTTTAATATAAAATAATATTTTGAGATATTCCTAAGGTGCCCCTCTCCTCCCTTATAAAAGGGAACCTCTTCCCCCTCCTCCTCACACCAATTTGAGCACTCAAGCTCGGCCAAACCCTGAAATTTTCTCCTCTCCACTTCCCTAGAATAATACTAGAGGTCCTGGTCTTCTTCAAAGACCAATCTTAGTTCCCTAAGTGGAGGATTCAAAGAGGCGTTTCAAAGAAGAGGTAATATCCATTACCGATCTTTTCAATTTCTTTCTTCTTCCACTTCTTCTTCTTTAGTTGTTTCATGATAAAGTAATAACATCAGTATTTATTATATACTGATATGTTATTATAAATATGATACAACTCTAATTAACCATCTATCCATCTTGTGGAAAAAAGAAATCACCGTGCGTGCGTACGTACGGAATACCGTCTCCACGCTGTGGTGTAATCTATTTTCCGCCACCACCTTAATTGGATGGGTATAATGGTTTAATGGGTAACTATATATGATTATTATAAAGTGATATTTATACTGAAATAGTATACATACATTTCAACACAATTCCATGACCATGGGAACGATATCATCGCTCGTGCGTACGTACGGACTACCGTTTCCACGACGCGATGAGATTCATTCTCAATGATTAACCATTCATGAATGATTATAAAGTATATATAATAATTACTAATTAAATATATGAAATAATAATTATACTGGAATTATTTATATTTATATGTATGTCATCTACTTAATTCCATTCAATTCAATAAGGAAACGAAAACAACATTCATGCGTACGTACGGACTACCGTCTCCATGAACGGTGTATTTCTTTCCATTTACTGATTTATTATACATGTATATTATGAATATATATATATATATAAATCATGTTTTATATTCTGGAATTAAGTAATCATGATCTATGTAATCATATGAATAATTACAAGTTAAAAACACGAACGACAAATGAGACGATTTTACCCAAAACGCTACTTTAACATGAATTTACAAAAGAACGAGTAATATAAAGTCATAACTGGACCATATATGATATAATAACAATGAATATGATTTTGGAATAAGTCAATAACATGATTTAAATCATTATACAGGAGATTCGGACACTTACAAAGCAAGTCGGACCTAAGGTAAGGGAAATGTCACAATCTCATTTTTATCCGAGATTGTTTATACTTTGGTATTTACTGGGGTGTATTTTATCATCCACATCCATGTTTCCTCGATATGTAATATTATTTCCATCCTCCTACAATTGTTTAAATCCAATTTTACCCTTCGGTGAGTTTTTAGTAAAATATATGAAAGGAATCTTTTTTCGTTTTTCGTACGAGGTACTTTTTGACTTTTCCGACAAAAGTACGAGAAGAATGTTTTTTTAACTTATACGGCATGAATGGATTTTTAAAAAATTATTTCCAAGAAGCATCCATTACAATTTTTCAAGTTTATTTTTAATAAACTTCTTTTAGTTTAAAGTTTTATGACATGTTAAGAAAGGAAAAATGTTTTTAAATAATAAAGGATATTTTCCTCAAGAATTAATTTCAAGTGCTTTATCAAAATTATCTTCCATCTAAGATAATAAAGGGTTCTGTTTTAATCCCTATTATTACATTTATTTGATTACGTTGTGATGGAATTATTTTTATGAATTCCTTTATCTTATATGAATTTTTTTATGATGTCACGATGTTTAGGATTCCCATTTTTATTACATGGGTTATGAAATGATGTATGATTTATGATTTTGTGGCACAGATAAGAAAGGATTCATTATAAGATGGGTGGGACCTATATCTCCATCCAACGCATTGGGTAAAGATTTTATATCTAATGAGATAGACATGACTGGAATGTTAGGTTATACCGGTTTAGGGAAACAGGACTGAAACGAGGGTGACTCGGTTCAGAAAGGGACTTCGTCCACTAAGATAGTCTTGGCAATGAGTCTTGACTAATAAGAAATTATTCTCTATAATTATGTGTGTATGCCACAAAGTTTCATGTTTTAAGTTATGATTATTGGGATTTCATTCCACTACTATGAATTATCCCATGTTATGAAATTATGCTCTCTTTTGCAGGTTAAGATTTCAAAAGTTATGTTCTTATGAATATGATGTGATTGATTTTCTTTTGTATACCCTTACTGAGCATTTGAGCTCACCCTTTTATGTTTTCTTTTCCCCAGGATATAAAGAAAGGTTTTAGGTAAAAAAAGGGAAGATCTTTATGGGAGATATTGAAGATCTTTCACCACGATTAGAAGATTACGTTCTGAGTTTGCAAAGACACTAAACTATTACGATCCTTGTGTGTGTGTTTTTGTTATGTACTAAGTATTCCGCAATTGTAATGTAATGTCCATGTACGTCAAGATACGGGTCTCTACAGTTGGTATCATAGGAAAGGTTTAGTCAACCTTTGGAAACTAGGATGCGAAAATTTTAGTGAGATCCCTAGAGATATTTCTAAGGTATGTCTACGGATGCCCCTACGGATAAGTATCCGTATAGGATATAGTCCTAGAACTATGGTAACGATATTAGATTAAACCAAAGATGTTAGATATTGAAGTTACTCCCCCTTTATTATGATTTTTTCTTCTCACACTATTCTTTTTGGGTTTTAGAAAATGACTGGAAACAAGATGATTCACGATAATGGAGGATATGATGGACAATGGAATGATATTATTCATAAGCAATCAAATGAAATGGGATTTGGAAGTCCAAACATCATTATTATGCCGAATCAGCAATCTCATAATATGATCAATAAAGTAAAATTTGGTAAGTTTCCTGACTCGGCTAATAAGAGAAAGATGGAGTTTCATGATGATCATAGAGGAAAGAATGTTCAATTTCCCCTATGTAAATCATGTGGGAAGAGGCATCAAGGAGAATGTTTCAAAGGAACTGGAAGATGTTTTGGGTGTGGAAAAGAAGGACACAAAGCAAGTAAATGCAAAGGAAAAGGTTCAGTTAACAACATGGATGAGGATAATGGTATTGCTACGACATCAACAATGGTTAAATGTTTTAAATGTGGAATGTACGGGCATTATGCAAACCAATGCCCTAAGGGAAAGTCTCATGAATATAATCAGTATGGTCGTATGGGAAGTATTTATGTGGATAATGATGAAGAGACTACAAATGATATGTGAGATGAAAGAATTGTTGAATCTTGGTCAATGGTTTAAGAATGTAGTGGAATGATTACATGTTTATCATGTGTAATTTTGTATAAGTAATCTCATGGTACTATGGAATAAAGAGACATGTAAGGATTGTTACACTGTTGTCTGATTAATGTTACCAGTATCCATGAAAGGTTATTCAGATATTTTTGGAATGTAGATGATATGCACATAATGAAGGTATAAGGATAAAATTAAATGGTTGATAGTATTCATGAGCTCATGACTGATATAAGGAGAAGGTTATATCATGGTTTAAGTATATAGAATTTTTGGATTTTGGTATGTGGAAAGAGTTAACTTTTGACAGCATTCATGTTTTCACTAAGGTTTAATGGGTATTCATTTTTTCAAGAGAATACATCATTAAGGTATTCACATGATTGGAATGTGACAAACAAGATATACGGGGGATAAATTATGGTATTCACATGCTTTGTTGACGACATTTCAAGTAATCATTTTCATTATACTATGAGCTTGGACCGAAGTATTTTAGATAAGCCTAAAGATTGTAATGGATTATGTTAACCATAAGTTAGTATTGTTTAAGTATAGATCTTTTTTTTGATATTATTTATGTGATGTTATAGTAATGTAGTTTTAGAAAAAGGACAACCTGCAGGATGGGCGACAACCCATCGCTTCAGACAAGGCTGTGGGAATCGAACCCACAACCGAAGTGCGACTGGACTTTATCACCTACCACTGACTTACAGGAAGTCCCTGTTTTGTAGAAACTAGTTTTATTATATTAAGCAGTATGATATGTGAAGTATAAGTTCATTTTAGGAACCATATATGATTAATCTCACTATATATGGACTTATGTATTTTTTGATAACTTTTCTAACCTTTTGTTTGAGACAGATGGAATGACCAATCATTCTATCACATGATCTGCTAACACATCACGAATGACAAATTCAACTTCATTTATTTAAGAGATGAAGTGGAAATTGTCCAAAGAACGAAAAACGGTGAGACTATACCAAAATCACGAAAGTATTTCTTCTAATTCCAATTTCATCAAATTTAGGGAAATGATCTTGAAAACCAAAAATGTTGTCTTAGTGCTCTTATATCTGATGAATCAGATGGTACCTTAGATCCTCACAAATGTATGGCTTTGTGATTGCTAGCTTTTCCATAGCCATGTTCTCTACCACTCTCCATCACAACATGATGGTTAGATTTCACTTTCATATCCATATTTTCACCTATGTGGAAACCCAGTGATTAGTTTATTTCGGTAACCGTTACGTTTCATACTTTTGTTTTTAAAGATAAGTTTTGGTATTCCTTTTTACGATGTGGGTTTCTATAAAAGAAACTTTTAAATAGTAAACCATTTATAACCCTGACGAATTTCGAGGGGGAAATTCATTTTAAGGGGGGTAGAATGTAACACCCCGAGATTTTATGAAAAATATTATTTTAATTTCATTAATTCCTTATGTTGTATTCTACACCAAGATTACCTTGCGCTATACGCAACACCGTATTAGCTTGCAGTATACGCAACACGATTCTTGGACCGTGTTACACACAATTTTGATAGTAGTTATTCTACGCAACATTGAGTATATATATATATATATTAAATGTATAAATGAAATATGGTTGTATTCTGTTATAAGAAACAACGAAAGATTCTTTCACAACATGCAACCCTGACTTGGCTTGCATTACACGCAATCGCGACCTTCCTCGATAGCGTGTGTTGTACGCAATACCAGGTTTTAATAAACAATATTCTATTATTATAATATTGTCATGAACTAGCCGTTATGAATAGTATTAACTAAATTTTTAATTTTATAACATTATTATTCATCTTAAACATTTCTAGAACAGGGTATAAGAACAAAATAAATTTTTCGGGTAAAATAAGAATTTTTAAAAAAATGCAGTTTTGCCGCCTTTTGATGGAGCACCCACTTTAAATCTAGTTTTTGACATGTTTATAAGTTAAATTTGACAAAATAAAATTCTTCTTTGGAATCAGGAAATAAAAATTTACTTTGGATAAATTTTTCATATTATTCTGGGAACTTTTACATTTTAATGAATAGTAAAAACACGCTATATTTTAATTAAAAACAACTTTTTTCATCGTAATATCTTATGTGGTTAAATTATAATATTGTATGGTTTTAAATTATAAATAGAATAAATTTTTACCATTTAATATAATGTATGTCATTAGCATTGATTTTACCTTGAATTCTTAGGTTAAATCAATTCAATCTTTTGCAATGTTTTAAACGAAAACCCGTTTTTATTCGACAACGAGATTAATTTTAATTTAATTTCTGAAACTTCTGTGTTTTGAAATTTAAAAAATGGATTCCATGTTTGGAATCAGTGGGTCCAAATTATGTTAATAGGATACTTTTTATTGGGAATTATGAATAGTAACTACGGTAAATTGTATTTACCATAGTTAAAGGTAAATCAGGTAATTAAGGGTAAATATAATATTTTAAAATTACCCTAAAAAATGTCAAAATTCTATTGGATGACTAAAAAACGACCCATATAACCTAAGGGTCGGATTAGATTAATTTATTTAAATTTTGTCAATGAAAATAATTTAATTATTATTAAAACCAAAGAATGTGACAACATGTCACTTTCTTAAATCTTATAAGTATAATAATTTTCATCTAGTGATAAACTTAATTAAACATAGAACATGAATAGTATCCAGAAAGCTAATACAATTATATACATCATAGGAATTTATTTAGAATTTTTAGGGATTTAATAATTATCATTTATTATGAAACAAAGATGATGCAGTAATTGTCTTATTAATGAAATATTGACATAATTGATGTTATAAATGCCTAAATAAATGTAATTTGAGACTTTTTATGAATTACACTAATTTTATAGGTTAACATGACATGTTATTGTTGATTTAAGTAACTTGGATCGAACTTATCATTCTTTTATAAATTTCATAAAAATCATGTACCAAATAGTGTCAAAATTGACATAAAATAGTTTTTAAAACAAATATTATATTATTAATTGTTATTTTATTCCTAAAAATCTACGGTTCAGCCAAATGACATAGATAAGGATATATATCTTAATAATAAACAACTTGGGATTCTTTTGGCATGTTATAGTAACTGTATTAACCATATAGTGTAAGAAAACAAAAAGACACGGTAAAAGTTAAATTATTTAACTTAGAGTTAAATCTAAATGATTAGGTTAAAATAATAACCTAAACTTGTCTAAATCCTATTGGTTGATAGGATTACGACCCATCCCCACTTTACCTTCGAAATAATACCCTTTTTAACCATTATAAACCGATTTTGACTTTAATATAAAATAATATTTTGAGATATTCCTAAGGTGCCCCTCTCCTCCCTTATAAAAGGGCACCTCCTCCCCCTCCTCCTCACACCAATTTGAGCACTCAAGCTCGGCCAAACCCTGCCATTTTCTCCTCTCCACTTCCCTAGAATAATAATAGATGTCATGGTCTTCTTAAAAGACCAATCTTAGTTCCTTAAGTGGAGGATTCAAAGAGGCGTTTCAAAGAAGAGGTAATATCCATTACCGATCTTTTCAATTTCATTCTTCTTCAACTTCTTCTTATTTAGTTGTTTCATGATAAAGTAATAACATAAGTATTTATTATATACTGATATGTTATTATAAATATGAAAAAACTCTAATTAACCTTCTATCCATCCTATGGAAAAAGGAAATCACCGCGCGTGCGTACGTACGGAATACCGTCTCCACGCCGTGGTGTAATTTATTTTCCGCCACCACCTTAATTGGATGGGTATAATGGTTTAATGGGTAACTATATATGATTATTATAAAGTGATATTTATACTGAAATAGTATACATACACTTCAACACAATTCCATGACCATGGGAACGATATCATCGCTCGTGCGTACGTACGGACTACCGTCTCCACGACGCGATGAGATTCATTCTCAATGATTAACCATTCATGAATGATTATAAAGTATATATAATAAGTACTAATGAAATATATGACATAATAATTATACTGGAATTTTTTATATTTATATGTATGTCATCTACTTAATTTCATTCAATTCAATAAGGAAACGAAAACAGCGTTCAGGCGTACGTACGGACTACCATCTCCATGAACGGTGTATTTCTTTCCATTTACTGATTTATTATATATGTATATTCTGAATATATATATATAAATCATGTTTTATATTCTGGAATTATGTAATCATTATCTAAGTAATCATATGAATAATTACAAGTTAAAAACACGAACGACAAATGAGACGATTTTACCCAAAACACTACTTTAACATAAATTTACAAAAGAACGGGTAATATAAAGTCATAAGTGGACCATATATGATATAATAACAATGAATATGGTTCTGGAATAAGTCAATAACATGATTTAAATAATTATACAGGAGGTTCGGACACTTACAAAGCAAGTCGGACCTAAGGTAAGGGAAATGTCACAATCTCATTTTTATCCGAGATTGTTTATACTTTGGTATTTACTGGGGTGTATTTTATCATCCACATCCATTTTTCCTCGATATGTAATATTATTTCCATCCTCCTACAATTGTTTAAATCCAATTTTACCCTTCGGTGAGTTTTTAGTAAAATATATGAAAGGAATCTTTTTTCGTTTTTCGTACGAGGTACTTTTTGACTTTTTCGACAAAAGTACGAGAAGAATGTTTTTTTAACTTATACGGCATGAATGGATTTTTAAAACATTATTTCCAAGAAGCTTCCTTTACAAGTTTTCAAGTTTATTTTTAATCAACTCCTTTTAGTTTAAAGTTTTATGACATGTTATGAAAGGAAAAATGTTTTTAAAGAAGAAAGGATATTTTCCTCAAGAATTCATTTCAAGTGTTTTATCAAAATTTTCGTCCATCTAAGATAATAAAGGGTTCTGTTTTTATCCATATTATTACATTTATTTGATTATGTTTTGATGGAATTATTTTTATGAATTCCTTTATCTTATATGAATTGTTTTATGATGTCACGATGTTTAAGATTCCCATTTTTATTACATGGGTTATGAAATGATGTATGATTTATGATTTTGCGGCACACATAAGAAAGGATTCATTATAAGATGGGTGGGACCTATATCTCCCTCCAATTCATTGGGTAAAGATTTTATATCTCATGAGATAGACATGACTGGAATGGTAGGTTATACCGCTTCAGTGAAACAGGACTGAAACGAGGGTGACTCGGTTCAGAAAGGGACTTTGTCCACTAAGATAGTCTTGGCAATGAGTCTTGACTAACAAGAAATGATTCTCTATGATTATGTGTGTATGCCACAAAGTTTCATGTTTTAAGTTATGATTATTGGGATTTAATTTCACTACTATGATTTATCCCATGTTATGAAATTATGCTCTCTTTTGCAGGTTAAGATTTCCAAAAGTTATGTTCTTATGAATATGATGTGATTGATTTTTATTTTGTATACCCTTACTGAGCATTTGAGCTCACCCTTTTATGTTTTCTTTTCCCAGGGTATAAAGAAAGGTTTTAGGTAAAAAAAAGGGAAGATCTTTATGGGAGATATTGAAGATCTTTCACCACGATTAGAAGATTACGTTCAGAGTTTCCAAAGACACTAAACTATTACGATCCTTGTGTGTGTGTTTTTTTATGTACTAAGTATTCCGCAAATGTAATGTAATGTCCATTTACGTCAAGATACGGGTCTCTACAATATATATATATAATAGTGTTATTTTAATCCAATATAAATACTTATATACATTCACATATTAATTCATCATATACACTTACATATGTCCCAACATTTAATTTAAATTTATAATTCTTTCCTTATTTCATTAACCTAATTTCAGTAATTATATGCTGGGAATTAGATGATGATAAATATTGGATAGTCATTGAATTTTTATTTACTTTTATAATTTTTCTCTTTTTATTTTCATAATGATGTTATATATTTTATTAACATAATGCATTATTTTTTATCATTTACTAAAATATTTCACCACAATAAAGATTATCATAGTTTATTTTAATTTTTTTGAAACAAGATATTCTGCACATTATTTATTTAAAATAAACAAAATTGAACAATCTGGGTTATTAACAATGTATGTTGTAGAAAAAGTGAAGGTAGTTTCTTATAGTTTGACTTATTAATGTTAGAAAGGTTCTCATTTTGATATAGAAAATTTAATGAGATTGTGATGGTTATTCATTTCTTATAATTCCATATTATGTTTTTTAAGATGATATTATTTTAATTTTTAATGATATTTTGTTGTTATGATATTGATGGTATAGGATCCATAGTGTATGGACTAGATCATTACAACTAGATTTGATCCTCTGTAATATGGGAGACATTCCCCTTGTCAGATGGAATTCATATAATGTTTGGTGTTTAGGTATACTAAGTTGAGCAGTTACATAATTTTTTTCTCATTGATTGTTAATTATTATTCCATTATTTGTGAAGAAAATGAATCATATATGTAAAGTTTATTTACATGTTCTATGTGAATTGTTTTCCCTATAATCGTTCATTATTATTCATTTATTTTAAATATATCATATATTTTTTTATTGATTTTCTTCTCCTAAAGTCCCAGATTTTTTTAATTTTTTGAATATTAGGGATTCCTATTTATTGAAAAAAAATCACTTGAATATATTTGATAAGAATATTTATAATACCATGATGTTAGTGAACACAATATTATTCTTCTCTTTTATAAGTGATACAATGTTATATCATATGTGGATATTGATCGGTATGTGTGAATGCACAAATTTGAACCAAATCTGGAAGGTCACGATTCTACTTCATTGTGGTGAGACACTATTGGAGTAGAACCCATAAGGAGTGTACTTCTCATAAACAATAGTTTTTGTGACTTTAATGGAATCATTATATAGTCTTTTATAATGTGGACATCATTATGGAATTGTATATTGGCGAATTGGCCTTATTATGGGACTTTAGTATAGTTTTTGTCTAATCTATGAAGACCCAAGTGAGATGATAGATTTTGTTTTTGAATTCTCATCCATGATAATTGTAGGGAAGGATTGACATATGTTTCAAAAATTCAAAGCATCATGTCAATGGGTATACAAGTTTTTAACTTCTATTAGTGGGACTAACTCCTCAGGGTATAAGTCATTATGCTTGGATTTTATTATGTTAAGATTATTTTTATGTCACTAATGAATATAAATACTCCATTGATTATTTTTAAGTTATAGGGATTAATTGTTAACCCATTTTATGTTTAAAATTAGTGATTATACATTCACCCAAGTAATTTTTCATATTAGTGATAACCTGATTACACATGTGTGCTTATGTTATGGTGGTGTCTCATTCACCATTATTTTAGTTTTGGAGATTGATTATTAAGAAAATATATTTTACAATTTGTGAAAACTCATTAATATTAAATAGTATTATTAGAGTTGATATTTCATTCACATATATTATTTTATTATACTAATTACACTTTCACCATATTATTGATTTTTTAAATGACACTCCCACCTTATTATTTATTGTGTTTTTTACCCGTCCACCATATTATTAATTATTATATTTTCACATTATCCTTTTTAATGATTATAGTTATAACCCGTTCACCTTATTAAGGATTATAATTTTTGTCCATTGACCTTATAATTGGTTATCATGATGAAACAAGCACTATGACTGATATAGTGTGTTGTGATAACTCATTCACCCATACTCCTCATTGATGGTGATGATATATTCCCCAATATTACATTATTACTGTTTAAGATGCCTTCATCTGATTATTTGGACTAGAATATAGGATTATCTATCCCAATACATAACTATCTAATGATGGTATTGTCAGTTAGCTGAGTGGATTACAAGAACATTGTTATGTGACGATAAATTTCATATATATCTTTTATTATCATATTATATTTAAAATACTCACATATGAATTTCAATTGTAATTAAGATACTTCAATTTTGGTGTCTTATATATTATATTTTACATAGAATGCCCATAAACCTTGGTTGATGTGTAGAAATAATGATATGGGATGCAGGTAAGGGAAAGGGCTGGATGATCAATGGGTGATCTAGAGTACAAGGATGGATTGGAGGATAGTTCTAGGTGGATCCTCAATCCCAAGTTTTTATAGATATATAATATATTTTGTAAATTGTTGATTATTTTTGTATAATATAGCACCATTGAAAAATATTACACTTAATTTATTATTTTCATACTATTAATGTGGTTTATATTATGCATAATAGGTTAAGAGTATTTCATATTTTTATATTACCCATGAAATATTTTTATTTTAATATTGTTCTATAAATGATTGTTTTTCACTTTTAAATTCATTTTGTTAATAAATTGTAGTTTATATAATCTATAAAATATCATTATACCAATGATTTTCGTTAAAAACCTATTGAATAAAGGGAAGTTTACTTTAGGAAACATTACTCTTTATATTAGATTTAAATATGATGACTATGATAGGGATTCTTATATGTGGTATAAAAAAATTGTTCATAATTTTAATATAATTTAGGACATGGTAAATAGAGATAGAAATGTGTAATATATTGAATATATCCAATGATTATTATTAGATAACTCATGTTTGTGTAAAATAAATTTTACCCATAACATCCTCTTTTTTTAAGATATATTATTTTAAGGTCTAATAAACCATTTTTCATGTTTTAAGGTCATAAGAGTTTTTTGGGAGTTTCTAGGTTTGGTACTTCTTACATGACCCTCATACACTATACGAATAAATTATATTGTTAATGTGTCACTATAAAAAATTCTTGAAAATAGTTTTCATCAAAAGAATCATGAAATCTATAATATTTTTTTATAAATTAAATTCCTATTACTCCATAAGAACCAATATTATGCCATAAAATAATCAAATGGGATAAATTTAACAGAATGTTACATAATATCAAAATATATGAGTTATGCGATATTTACATAGCTAACCGTGTTTTTGGAAACTAAATAATTCATCCCAAATAGTTTTACTAATGCTTCATGTCTGATGTTTGTTCTAATAAACACAGAGTTTCCTCCCTAAAACACTAGGAATTAAACATGAAAATATGGATGTCTCCAAACATTCTTCATCATTTCGTATGGTGTTTGATCTCTAGAGAGATTCTGTCGCTTCTCCATAGTAAGTGTCATTTTTCTTCTTCATTTCCAATGGCCAAGACAGTGGTGTGGCACAACTTTTTTTTTATTATTTGACCCTATGGGGAAATTTTTTAATCGTTTCAAGATTCATTGAGTGACATTATTATGAGGTCCAATCCTTTTTTGGTTACTGTGCGGAGGGGGGTGTTATTTGAAGTATGTTGTGAAATTACATCTATCCTATATGTTATTCTTTTCATATGGATTATATTATTTTGGAATTGATTCTATAGCATCTGTTGATGTATTTTCCCTGTATCCATTTTTCATAGAAACTATTATGGTTGTGTACAACCTGATATTAGGTAGGTTGTCCAATCATTATCTTTCGTGGATGATCAATGATTTATCATTAATTATGATCAATAATATAAATAAATTTACATGATTTTTTCATAAACTGATTTGATTAAATATGGTTTTCCCCTGGTTGTTGATAAAGTAAAATGTGTGTTTTTTAAGAATTATGAAATTGTTTATTAATGATTTATGTTTTCGAAAATAAAGGGTTGTTTTCATTTTATTATGGAATGTGAATCCCATTTAATTTATTTTAGAAATGTAGAATAATTTAATCCCTAGGCCCTTTACAACAAGTTGTATCAGAGGTCCATCGCCCATGAATTGTAGGGGGTTTACTCATGTTTTGTTCCTTGGTTCCCTAGACCTATTTTAATGTGGATTGTAAGTTGATATTGTATGGGATCCCTCTTGGAGTGTTCCCTTAAATATTAGGCATGTTTTCAAATGATGTCAGTGTGAAAAAGACATTGATTATTGTATGAGTAGTATGACGACCTCTATTATTATGATTCATTTTTAATTTTACCATTGTTCATTTGATTTATATTCTTCTTAATTTGATAAATCAACTTTTATTTAGATAAATTTTAATATAAATTATGAATTTAAATTATTTTTTAGATAGTTCATGATCTATAGAGAAATAGAAATTTTACAATGCTTTTGATGTAAAATTTCATTACTAAAAAAATTTCATTTATTTCTTAAATGGGTATATTTTGATTTTTTGTACATATACCTGATATGGATCCCCTTTATGGGATCCTACTAAGCATTTTTATCTCACACACTGCACAACCATATGGTGGTGTGAACACCTCATTATGTATTTTGATGTAGGAAATGGAATGTTTCCACAATGAGGCAATGATGTTTCTTTCAACTGGGTACATGTAGCTATTGGTGAGATGGGGATCATTTCCCACATTGTCACATGGAGTAGTTAGTTAATATTTAATTTCTCCATTATTATTAGTCATGAAATTTGGGTTTTTCTTGACTGATTTGAGTGGTATCACTTTTATTGTCATATTTTTATTATTGAATATAGTTATTATATTATTTTTCTTTTATTTTATACTTATTATATGAAAATATATTTCATTTTGTCGTATTTTGGTTGGTTGAAATCATTACTTTTATAATTTTCTATTAGAATTTTTTACTCACTAGCCTATGGGGATCAGGAACTCCCTTAAATTTTTTGCGGACCGGGTTGGTTTCCAGTTTTTCAGGGTATCCCAGGTCTGTTCTTGACAATATTTTATTAGATCATGGAAATACATAGTAATCAAATTTTGGTAGAGAAGAGATAGTATTGTCTATAGATTATAGGTACTTTGTGGTGAGTTCATGGTCATATCATTCAATAACAAGGATCAAGATACCATTGGATGTTGGGATGCTATATATTATGGTGATTTCTTGATCTAAATCTTATATCCACCTTATGGTTTGATGGTTTGAACTAAGGATATCCCGTTGAATGATCATTTCTTCCTCTTTCAATGTGAAGTGATATTCCACTGAGATGTCCCTCACGGGTTCCACGAGAGGGTGATTTGGGTGACCATCAAGGTAATCCTCCTCTGGATCACAAAATTATTGACAGAATCAAGAGGGTAGTTCCAAGAGTAAATTAAAATGAGAACTACCTCCATAGTTTTGGTCCTCCACTACACCATTATTTATATTCAGTAGTGTTCTCCATACCTACTACTGGTGTTCAAAGGATAGGCACAAATGATGCTCATTTACCACACCAAAAATGATTTTTAATTCATGTGGTAGCTACACCATTTATATTGTGTATTTAAAAGCGTCAATGTCTGAATGATTCCATCTGACATGCATATAAGTGGTGGAACACCACATAGTGGATGGGTTTCTAGTGACGGTTCATGTAGGACTATCGACGATGAGAGGTAACATCTTAATTTTATATAAAATAGTGAATGATTTATCTTATAAAGTTTCCTCTCACATGATTATATCTTCATGTTTTTTGATGTATTGAAACTTCTAAATTATATCCTATCTTTTCTCATGGATTTAGTGAATCCTCATTGTAATTGGATAGAGTAGGGTACTTAGTATATTCATTGTTCATCATCGATATATAGTCTAGTATTTTCTTATTATCAATGTGTATCTTTTATATGTAGTCATTGGGGTGGTTTGTCTTTTCCAACATCTATCTAAGGTATATTGTTAAAATTATTAGGTCATGTTCCGTATTTCCATTAAGAGATATTAGTTTTTTTTAGGGAGAGTTGGATAAGAGGTATTGGCCTACACGACCTTCCTACCCATATAACAATAGATTTTCATCATCTATTGATGTTTATATTATTGATGTTTCTCATCTTGGTGATCTTTCCATGGTTTTTTGAAATTCCATTATTTAATTATAGAAGATAGCTATTGTATTCCTCTGGAAGGGGAGTAAGATTTTTCAATCAATCTAATGATAGGTATAAAGAAAATTTATTGCCCAATTATTATATATTGACAGTATTGGTTAAATAGATCTATATAAAATTGGATGATTTTATGGAGAATGATTTTTTCCACCATGATTCTCCTTGGGAATATGTTGTAATATTTTCCAAGAAGTCGGATAAATCATTTCAATTGTCCATGGAATATATAATATTGAACTAGATGATTGTAAAGTATTATTATCCTTCCACTGTGTGGATTTTTGTAATAATTTGAACGTGTAAAATTGCTTCAAAAGGATATATATTTTTCACTGATTTATCATCATCTCATGGTTTAGGAGTCTAATATACCATATATGGATTACAGGAGCATTTATGGCCATTTTGAATATCTCGTGATGCTCTTTTTTGTAACTATTTCTCATGATATTTTAATGGATTTAATGAATAGAGTATTCCATTAGTACCTCAACACATTTGCGGTGTTGTTCATGGCTGATATTCTAGTTTACATGACAACAAAATGTGAGAATGGGAAAGAATTGAATGTTATTTTGGAAATCCCAAGGGTCCTCATAATTATGGAAATATTTTGAAATGTATTTTCTAGATCCATGATATGAATTTCTTGGGTACTTGATTTTTGATCATGGATTAGTAGTTGAGCCTAAAACTATGAAGGTTGTCTTTTCATCAGATGATCCATGAAAACTGTTTGGGATATAGGGATACATTGGGAATGATTTATATTATTGGTCGATTATTAGGTTCTTCTCAAAGATAAAATCACAATTGACTTCTCTAACAACTAACGGAGTGAAATTCATATGGGATTCATGGAGTCATGAATATTTTGATGACTTTAAAATAGTTATAACAATAAACTTTTATTAATAATACCTAAGCCTAGAAAAGGGTATGTTGTATTGTGTGGTTCTTCTGGTGATAGTTTGGGTTGTATACTAATGTTTGACAATCATGTTATGTCTAAAATCTCTCATTATGTCTACATTAATTTGACTAATTTCCCCACTATTTATTTTTATATTTTTGTGATTATGAATGTGATTAAGCATTAGAGTCATTCTCTTTTTAGGGAGATATTCGTAGTATTTTATTTCAATAAGAGATTGGTTTATAATCTTTTCTAAAAAAATTATCATTGAGAGAGATGGTATAACGACCCATACTTTACATACATTGTTAATACTTCAAAATTAAAGTACACTTATTACAACATATAACAAACCCATGAAAGGACCGTATAGGTATAGATTCTTTAGAAACTGGGAAACATAAACAACTGGTTCATAAAGCATCTACATTGTCTCCCATTTATTTCATCACATCTAGAGTACCTTTGGGAATATCCTAATTAATAACCTTCTTCCTAACCTAGGGAAAGAAATCATACAAAAGGCTGATCTCAAATTCTCAGTAAGGGTAAAAAAAGAAATATCAATCACATCATATTCATAAGAACATAACATTTTGGAAATATTAACCTGCAAAAGAGATCATAATTCCAAAACAGGGGATAAATCATAGTAGTGAAATGTAATCCCAATAATCATAACATAAATCATGAAACTTTGTGGAATACACACATAATCATATAGAATCATTTCTTAGTAGTCAAAACTAATAGCCAAGACTATCTTAGCAGATAAAGTCTATTTTTGATCCGAGTTCACTCCTCGTTTCAGTCCTGTTTCACTGAATCGGATTAACCTTTCGTTCCATACATGTATATCTCATGAGATATAAATCTCTACCCAATGCATTGGAGATAGATATAGGTCCCACCCATCTCATAATGATACCATTCTTATGTGTGCCAAAAAATCATTAATCATACATCATTGCATAACCCGTGTAATAAAACTGTGATTCTTAAAGATCGTGACATCATAAAACAATTCATATAAGATAAATGAATACATAAAAATAATTCCATCACAACATAATCAAATCAATGTAATAATAGGGATAAAAACAGAACCCTATATTATCTTAGATGGAAAATAATTTTCATAAAACACTTGAACTCCATTCTTGAGGAAAATATCATTTCTACTTCAAAATCATTTTTCCTTTCTTAACATGTCATACAATTTTAAACTAAATGATGTTGATTAAAAATAAACATGAAAAATTGTAAAGCAATCTTCTTGGAAATAATGTTTTAAAAATCCATTCATACCTTATATGTTAAAAAAAACATTCTTCTCGTACATATGTCAGAAAAGTCAAAAAGTACCTCGTACGAAAAACGACAAAACATTCCTTTCATTTATTTTACTAAAAACTCACCGAAGGGTAAAATTGGATTTAAACAATTTTAGGGGGATTAAAATAATATTACATATTGAGGAAACATGGATGTGGATGATAAATATTCCCCAGTAAATTCTGAAGTATAATCAATCTCAGATAAAAATTTAGATTGCAAGATTAACCCTTATCTTATGTCCGATTTTCGTCGTAAGTGTTCGAACCTCCTTTATAATGATTTAAAAAATGTTATTGACTTATTCCAGAATCATACTTATTTTTATGATATCATATATGGTTATATTTTCTACTTCTTATTAGTAATATTTCATTACTACTTGTTATTCTGGGTTTTATTACTTTTTGTTCATAGGCGTGTTTTGTCGAATAAATTCTTATTCTTGTTTTTAGGTTATATATAACTAATTTACAGAATGGTATTAGTGTAATAAATATCATATTTATTCACTCAATTCATTTATGTAATCATTATGCACTGAAAATCATGTAGAACGAGTTACATCACATCGTGGAGACGGTATTCCGTACGTACGCACGAGCGATGATATCATTCCCATGAACATGGAATTGTATTGGAGTGTATGTATACTATTTTAGAATCAATATCACTTTGAAATAATCATATATTGTTATTATTTACACCATTATACCCTTCCAATTAATGTGGTGGTGGAAAATAGATTACACCATGACTTGGAGACGTTATTTCGTACGTATGCATGCGCGGTGATTTTGTTACCATAGGATGGATATATGGTGAAATAGGGTTGTTTCATAATTAAAATTACATATATGTATATGATTTATACTGATGTTATTACTTCATAATGAAACAACTAATGAAGAAGAAGTTGAAGAATAAATACAGTTGAAAGAATCGGTAACGGACCTTACCTCTTCTTTGAAGCGCCTCTTTGAGACCTCCACGTAATGCACTACAATTGGTATTTGAATAAGACCAGGTCCTCTATGTTGTTTCTAGGGAAGTGGAGGAGAGAATTTGGCAGGGGTTGGAAGAGATTGAAGGCTCAAAGTGGTGTGAGGAAGAGAGGGAGGAGGTGCCCTTTTATAAGTGAGGAGAGGGGCACCATTGGAAAAACTAAAAATATTATTTTATTATAAAGCCATATTATGTTTTTAATAGCTCCAATTTGATTTATTTAGAAGCTAAGGTGGATATGGGTCTAAATAATCTCATCCAGTAGAATTTATACATGTTTATGGTTCTATTTTAACCATATCATTTAGATTTAACTTTAAGTTAAATAATTTTACTTTTACCGTGTCTTTTTGTTTTCTTACACTATATGGTTAATAAACATACTATAACAAGACAAAAGAACCCAAAGTTGTTTATTATTAATATATATAACATTATCTAATTCATTTGGCCAAACCATATATTTTTATAAATAAAATAACAAATAATAATATAATATTTGTTTTAAAAACTATTTTATGTCATGTTTGACACTATTTGGTAATTGATTTTTGTGAAAAAAAAATATTAGTTAGAAAAAAGTTAATTAAATAAGTACTAATATGTAATATTAACATAGAAAATTATTTTATTTCATAAAAAGTCTCAAATTACATTTATTTGGGTGTTTGTAACATCAATTATGTCAATATTTAATTAATAAGATAATAACTGCATCATCATTGTGTCATACATAAATTGACATATTTAATGTCTAAATATTAAAAATAAAATACCATTAGGTAGGAAATATTATTATCTTTCTAATTAATATTTATAGTCGAATTTATCTTATTTATTACCCCATATTAAAAATTATTTAGTTATTAAACTTTGATTTTAACAATTTTAACCCTTCTTTAAATAAATTGACAATAAATGTCCTAATCTAATCCAAGTGGGACTAAATGGACATATTTTATTCCTAAGGAAGTTTTTTCTAGAATTACACTTATCCAATAGAATTAGGACATGTGTTATGGTAATAATAATATCATTTTTACCCTTAATTGCCCTATTTACTTTTAACCGTGGTAAAAAAAGTTAAAAGTTACTATTCACCAAAAATTATTTTATCCCATTGAACCACATTTTAGTCCTTGATATTAACCACGTCTCTCGGAGTTTAGAAATTACACTAACAAAAGTGGTAAAATTATGTTTTAAGTGAATTTGGAAATTCTCCTAGCAGGTGGGTAAAAGACGGTGAAAAGTTCAATTAAAATTTTATATATCTAAAATTATTATAAAATCACTCCAATGAATTGCATTGAACATATATAGGTATTATGTATCAATTTTGAATAAAAATAAATTTAAATAAAATAAATAATTATTTAAATAAAAAGTCTGTTTTTATATAGTAACCCAATGTTTTCACTATTCATCAAAAATTGAAATTTTTCAGAAAAATACCAAAATTTCACCCTAGGCTAATTTCGATATTCCGAATCCAAAAATGAAGTCCATTTTAAAAGATTAAATTTAAAAAATTCCAAAAAGTTGGTATTACTATTCACAACGGCTAGTTTTAATAATATTTTAATAGTATATCGTTGTTTAGTGAAACTCGGTATTGCGTATGACGCAAGCTATCGAGGAAGGTTGTGATTTTGTGTAAAGAAAGCCAAGCTAGTGTTGTGTGTAGTGAAAGATTCCTTTGATTATTTATATGAAATAAATACAAAATATTTCTCATAAAAGCCTCGGGTGTTACATTCTACCCCACTTAAAATGAATTTCTCCCTCGAAATGCGTCACTTTGTAACAAATAGATGAGGATACCACTCCCTCATCACTTCCTCAAGATCCCATGTAGCTTCTTCAAATTGGTGGATCCTCCATAAAACATTCACCAATTTTGTGGTCTTGTTTCGTAGGACATTTTCGCTACGATCCAGAATCTCTATCGGCTGTTCTTCATAAGAAAGATCTTGCTACAGCGGTACAACTTCTGAGCTGAGTACATGTGAAGGATCAGGTGTTTACTTTATCAGGAGAGATACATGGAACACATCGTGAACTTACGGGGGATTTGGTGGAAGCACCAATCGGTAAGTTACCTTCCAAACATGATCCAGTATTTCGAAAGGACCGATATACATAGGGCTCAGCTTTCCCTTCTTTCCAAATCTCATTACTCTCTTCTAAGGAGATATTCGTAAGAAAACTTTATCATCCACTTCAATCTCTAGGTCTTTTCTTAAGTTATCGGCATAACTTTTTTGTTGACTCTAAGCTGCTCTTATGTGTTGTTGAAAAGATCAGATCTTTTCTGCCATCTCATCAACAAGATCAGGTCCTAATAGCTTTCTTTCCCCAACATTACCACAGCAAGATGGAGTCCTGCATTTCATTCCATAGAGAGCTTCATAAAGAGACATCTGAATACTGGAGTGAAAGTTATTAATATAATAAAATTCCACCAAAGGTAGGTGTTGATACCAACCACCTTTGAAATCCATAGTGCAAGCTCTCAACATATCTTCTAGAGTTTGAATTTTCCTCTCAGACTGACCGTCTGTCTGAGGATGATAAGAAGTGCTAAAACTCAACTCTATATCCATAGTATACTGAATACTTTGCAATAACTTTGAGGTTAACCTCGGATCCCAATCAGATATAATAGAAAGTGTTTCTCCATGAAATCTTACTACTTCTTTCACATATATCCTGGCAAGCTGATCCAGAGAGAAATCCTCTCTGATAGCGATGAAGTGTGCCAACATTGTAATACAATCAACTATGACCCAGATAGCATTATTTCCTTTGGATGTTTTAGGAAGTACAGTGACAAAGTCCATAGTGATGTTTTCCCATTTCCATTCTGGTATGGGTAATGGTTGTAACATTCCCATAGACTTCTGTTTCTTAGCTTTAACTTTCTGGCAAACTAAGCATCGAGAGACATATTCAGCAACATCTATTTTGATTCCATCCCACCAGAAGTACTCTTTCAGGTCCCTATAAATCTTCGTGCTTCTAGGATGAATAGAGAATGAAGAACTATGAGCCTCATCCAACAATTTCTTCTTTAATTCTGGGATGGGAGGAACACAAACCTGATTCCTGAACCTTAATATTCCATCACAATCAAGGTTGAATTCAGAAACATTTCTCACCTTCTTTTGTAAATCTACATATTCTTTCTGTGCCTCTTTAATCTTCACATGTATAGATGGTTGAACATTCATTTGATAAAGACACAATTTTTCCCATTCCATTATAATTCCATGATCCATCCCTTGTAAATCCATAAATATTCGATCTTTTTTAATCCTCATCTTGGATAAGCTAGCATGGTATTTTCGACTTAATGCATCCACCACCTTGTTTGCATTCCAATGGTGGTAATGAATTGAGCAGTCGTAATCCTTAACCAGCTCCAACCATCTTTTTTGGTGCATATTCAGCTCCTTTTGTGTGAAAATATACTTTATTCTTTTATGATCAGTATAAATATCACACATTTCTCCATAATGATAATACCTCCAAATCTTTAATGCAAAGATTACCGCAGCTAACTCCAAATCATGAGTTGGTTAATTTTGATAATGGATTTTCAACTGTCGTGATTCATAAGCTATCACCATATCATTTTTCATGAGAACACATCCCAATCCCTTCATGGATTCATCACTGTAGATCACAAACCTTTCTCCACTACAAGGAAGTGTGAGCACAGGTGCACTGGATAACCTTCTATTTAACTCCTAGAAATTCTCATCACATTCCTCCGTCCAAAAATACTTAACTCCTTTCCAAGTCAACTTGGTGAGTGGATTAGATAATCATGAAAATCATTCACAAAACGTGGATAATATTCATCCAACCCAAGAAAACTTCATATCTCGGTTACTGTTGTTGGTCTCGACCATCTTTTGATAAACTCTGTTTTTACTGGATCCACAGATATCCCCTCTTTTGAGATTATGTGACCCAAAAATGAAAATTTTTGAAGCCAAAATTCACACTTGGTAAATTTGGCATAAAGCTACTCCTTTCTCAGGGTCTTCAATACAATTCTCAAGTGATCTCCATGTTCTTCCTTGCTATTTGAATAGACAATAATATCGTCTATAAAGACTACCATGAACTAATCAAGATAGTCTCTAAAGACTCTATTAATCAGATCCATGAATATAGCAGGGGAATTAGTAAGACCAAATGACATCACTATAAATTAATAGTGGTCATACCTTTTACGGAAATGAATCTTTGGTATATCCTCCCTTTTGACCCTTAATTGATGATACCCTGAACGAAGATCAATCATGGAAAAGTATTGAGCTCTGCATAGTTGTTCAAATAAGTCATCAATGCACGGTAGAGAATATTTGTTCTTGATAGTGATCTTGTTAAGTTCTCAAAAATCAATGCAGAGTCTCATTGATCCATCTTTCTTCGTAACAAACAGAACAGGTGCTCCCCAAGTTGACGCACTAGGGCGTATTAATCCCTTATCAATATTCTCTTGGAGTTTCTTCTTCAATTCATGAAAATCAATTGGGGCCATTCTATAAGGTGTCTTCGATATAGGTAAAGCACCCAGTACGAGTTCTATTGAAAACTCAACTTCATGATTTGGTGGTAGACACGATAATTCCTCTGGAAAGAAATCATCAAACTCCCGTACAATGGGCATATTCTTAATCGTGAGTTTCTCTCCAACCATTTGAGATAAATAACCTTTATTTAGTAGAATCAAGTCCCATAAGATGGATCAAATTTCCACTGGAAGGTTATGATCATCCTTTCATCGATAGACAATCATAGATTGATCTGGAATATGAAATGTGACTTACCTTCTTTGGAAATTGATATGAGCTCCATATAAAGAAATCCAATCCAGGCCAAGAATCACATAAAAATTCAACTATAGGAAGTATCACAAGATTTGGAGGAAGCACTTTCCCACAAACTTTAATCAGAGAAGAATTAAAAAAAATTATGTGACTGTTGTGCCATTAGGGGTTGTCATAGCTATCTCAACATATAATCGTTGAGGTAATATGGTGATACCCTTAGAAAATTCTTCAGAAATAAAAGAGTGGGTGGATCCAGAATCAAATAAAACATTTGCTACTTTTGAGTGGATGGTAAGTGTACCTTTCACCACTTCATTATCGTACTCCACATCGCTGATAGAAATTGCATGTTACTTTCCATTGTCTTTAGCCTTAAGAGTTTGTTGATGTCGATCATCATCAACAACCCATGGATTAGTGCATTGATTATCATAATGCCCCATTTCCTTTCACTTGTAACAATGATGTGTAGGAGTTTCACCCTGTGTAGCCTTTTCTTTGTTCTCGTCACTAGACATCTTCTTACAATAATTGCTGCATTCAAATGCTCGATGACCTTCCTTTCCACATTTGAAACATTTACATGTACCTTTAAGTAAACTCCCTCCATGTTTATTTCCACAATTTGAGCATAAGGGAAAACTCATCTTCTTTTTAGTGTGCTCTTTAGATTTTCCTCTGAATTCCATTTTCCTCTTCTTATCAAACCCATATGACTGATGGGTTACTCCAATCTCCATCTCAACTTTTAGAGCACATCGAATGATTTCCTCGTAGCTATTGAAGTCCCTTATGGATAATGCCCTTTCAGATACATGGTTTTAAGCCAGTAAAGAACTGTTCGATCTTACTCTCATGTTGGATAATAATACCAGAAGCGTACCTTGAAAGTCTTGTAAAATTTTCTTCGTAGGTACCGACAGATTCATCATCCTTTTTCCTTATTTCAAGAAACTCCTTTTCGTCTTTGTTCGAAGAATACGAGTGAAGTACTTATTGAAAAATATGTTCTTGAACTCTTCCCATTCCATGGACTCAATTTCATCTCATGGACTCATATTATTGATCAGATTCCACCATTGATCAGCTTCACCTTCCAAATGATAAACTACTAAGATGACTTTATCATGTTCAGAAAATTGAAGAACTAAAAATATATTTTCCGTGGTAATGATCCATTGTTCAACCACTAATGGATCAGTAGACCCGCTGAATGAGGGTGGACGCTGCCTCATGAAGGATTCAATAGAATGATGCTCCTTCCTTTTCTCGTTTGAAATTCCTGCAAGATTCATATCTTGAGAAAGTTGTGTGATCATGGCTACATGATTTTTCATTCCATCTCCCATAACCTTTGGCTGCTCAGGGTGACAATCATTGCATTGCCCGTCGCATTCCGCATTAACATAGTTTCTTCAGGATCCAGCCATTGACTAAAACCAAGAAGAATAGTGTGAGGAACACTAATTATAATAGGAAAACCACATAATCCAGAATAAAATTTAACACTTAAGTTCTTATCATGGGTTGTTCATGGCCATTTTTAAAACCCTAATATTGTGTTCTATGCTTAGACTTATCCTTAGAGTTTTTAATAAGGATTTCACATCCTAGTTTCCAAAGGTTTACAATACCATTCCTCTAATACCAACTATAACCATACATACATTACATACATTGTTAATACTTCAAAATTGAAGTACACTTATTAAAAAATATAAAAAAACCATGAAATGGAAGTATAGGTATAGTCTATAGAAACTGGGAAACATAAACAACTTGTTCATAAAGCATCTACATTATCTCCCATTTATTTCATCATATCTAGAGTCCCTTTTGGAATATCGTACTTTATAACCTTCTTCCTGAATTGGGGAGACAAAACATACAAAAGGGTGAGCTCAATTGCTCAGTAAGGGTAAAAAAAGAAATATAAATCACATCATATTCAAAAGAACATAACATTTTAGAAATCTTAACCTTCAAAAGAGATCATAATTTCATATCATTGGATAAATCATAGTAGTAAAATGAAATCCCAATAATCATAACATAAAACATGAAACTTTGTAGAATACACACATAATCATAGAGAATCAATTCTTAGTAGTCAAAACTCATACCAAGACTATCTTAGCGGACAATGTCCATTTCTGAACCGAGTTCACTCCTCATTTCAGTCCTGTTTCACTGAACCAGATTAACCTTCCATTCTATCCATGTCTATCTCATGAGGTATAAATATTTACCCAATACATTGGAGTGAGATATAGGTCCCACCCATCTCATAATGATACCATTATTATGTGTGCCACAAAATCAAAAATCATACATCATTGCATAACCCATGTAATAAAAATAGGATTCTTAAACATCGTGACATCATAAAACAATTCATATAAGATAAAAGAATTCATAAAAATAATTCCATAAAAACATAATCAAATCAATGTAATAATAGGGATAGAAACATAACCCAATATTATCTTAGATGGAAAATAATTTTGATTAAACACATGAACACCATTCTTGATGAAAATATCCTTTCGACTTCAAAAACATTTTTCCTTTCTTAACATGTCATAAAAATTTAAACTAAAAAATCTGATTAAAAATAATCATGAAAACATGTAAATGAAGCTTCTTGGAAATAATGTTTTAAAAATCCATTCATTCCGTATATGTTAAAAAAAATCTTCCCGTACTTATGTCAGAAAAGTCAAAAAGTACCTCGTACGAAAAACGCCAAAAGATTCCTTTCATATCTTTTACTAATAACTCACCGAAGGGTAAAATTGGAATTCAAAAATTTTAGGAGGATATAAATAATATTACATATTGAGGAAACATTGATGGGGATGATAAGTATTCCCCTGTAAATTTTGAAGTATAACAATCTCAGATAAAAATTGAGATTGCGAGATTGTCCCTTACTTTAGGTCTTTTTTGCTTCATAAGTGTCCGAACCTCCTGTATAATGATTTAAATAATGTTATTTACTTATTCCAGAATCATACTTATTTTTATGATATCATATATGGTTATATTTTTAGCTTCTTATTAGTAATATTTCATTACTACTTGTTATTCGGGTGTTTATTACTTTTTGTTCTTATGCGTGTTTTGTCGAATAAATTCTTATTCATCTTTTTAAGTTATAGATACCCCATTTACATAATTTTATTAGAGTAATACAAATATTATTTATTTACTCAATTCATTTATGTAATCATTATGCAATGAAAATCATGTAGAATGAGTCGCATCACATCGTGGAGACGATATTCCATACATACGCACGAGCGATGATATCATTCCCATGATCGGGGAATTGTATTGGAGTGTATGTATACTATTTCATAATCAATATAAATTTACAATAATCATATATAGTTATTATTTACACTGTTATACCCATCCAAGTTATGTGGTGGTGGAAAGTAGATTACACCACGTTGTGGAGACGGTATTCTGTACGTATGCACGTGCGCTGATTTCGTTTTCCGTAGGATGGATAGATGTTGAAATATGGTTTTTTCATAATTATAATAACATATAAGTATATGAGTGATACTTATGTTATTAATTCATAATAAAAAAACTAAATAAGAATAAATGGAAGAAGAAATAAAGTTGAATGAATCGGTAACGGACATTACCAATTCTTTGAAGCGCCTATTTGAGACCTCCTCTTAGGGCACTAAAATTGGTCTTTGAAGAATACCAGGACTTCTAGGATGTTTATATGGAAGTGTAGAAGAGAATATGGCAGGTTTTGGAAGAGCATGAAGGCTCAAAGTGGTGTGAGGAAGAGAGGGAGGAGGTTCCCTATTATAAGGGAGGAGAGGGGCACCATTGGAAAAACTAAAAATATTATTTTATTATAAAGCCATATTCGGTTTTTAATAGCTCCAAATTGATTTATTTCAAATTTAAGGTGGTGATGGGTCGAAAGACTCTCATACAATAGAATTTAGACAAGTTTAGGGTTCTAATTTAGCTTATCATTTATATTTACCTTTAAGTTAAATAATTTTAATTTTACCATGTCTTTTTGTTTTCCTACACTATAAGGTTAATAAACATACCATAACAAGCCAAATGAACCCAAAGTTGTTTATTATTAATATATATAACCGTATCTAAGTCATTTGGCCAAAACTTATATTTTTATGAATAAAATAACAATTAATAATATAATATCTGTTTTAAAAACTATTTTATGCCAATTTTGAAAATATTTGGTAATTTATTTTTTTGAAAATAATAACAGAATTATTAGTTCTCAAAAAGTTAATTTAATCAGTACCAATATGTAATATTAACCTATAAATTTATTGTAATTCATAAAAAGTCTTAAAATACATTTATTTGGGTGTTTATAACTTCAATTATGTCAATATTTCATTAATAAGATAATTACTGCATCATCATTGTGTCATACATAAATTAACTTATTTAATGTCTAAAAATTACAAATAAAATACCATTATGTAGTAAATCTTTTTATCTTTCTAATAAATATTTATAGTCTAAATTGACTTACGTATGAACCTATATTAAAAATTATTTTGTTATTAATCATTGATTTTAAATATTTTAACCCTACTTTAAAAAAATTAATAATAAATGTCCTAATCTAATCCAAGTGGGCCTAAATGGTAATATTTTATTTCTATGGTGGTTTTTTTGTCTAATTACACTTATCCAATAGAATTAGGACATGTTTTAGGGTAATAATAATATCTTTTTTACCCTTAATTACCCTATTTACTTTTAACCGTGGTAAAAAAAAGAAAAAAGTTACTATTCACCAAAAATTATTTTCATCTCATTGAACTAAATTTTAGTCCTTGATATTAACCGTGTCTCTCAGATTTTCGAAATTCAATCACAAAAATGGTAAAATTATGTTTTATATGAATTTGGAAATTATCCTAGGAGGTGGGTAAAAGACGGTGAAAAGTTCAATTCAATTTTAATATATCTAAAAATATTATAAAATGACTCCAATGAATTGAATTGAACTTATATAGGCAATATCTATGAATTTTGACCTAAAATAAATTTAAATAAAATAAATAATTATTTAAATAAAAAGTCGGTTTTCAAATAGTAACCCAGTGTTTTCACTATTCATCAAAAATTAAATGTTTTCAGAAAAATACCAAAATTTCACCCTAGTCTAATTTCGATATTCCAAATCCAAAAATGAAGTCCATTTTGAATGATGAAAGTTACAAAATTCCAAAAGGTGGGTATTACTATTCATAACGGCCAGTTTTAAAAGTATTTTAATAGCATATCGTTGTTTAGTGAAACTCGGTATTGCATATGATGAAAGCTATCGAGGAAGGTCACGATTTCATGTAAAGAAAGCCAACCTAGTGTTGTGTGTAGTGAAATATTCCTTTGATGATTTATATAACATAAAAACAAAATATTTATCATAAAAATCTCGGGTGTTATAGATGGTGAGTGGAATAACCTGAGATGTTCTACTTTGATATCACCTACACCCCAGGGAAGGGTAATGTCATCGTGGACACTTTCGGAAGGAATGTAGAGTCACATGCTCTCTAGGAATCAATGGAAGAGAAAAACCTGATGGGATAAGTAACATTTTTTTTCTTTGTTGATTATGGGGATTTTTAGGAATTATTTTGAGTAGTGAAAATTTGTCATCATTTCTTATTGATTATATTCTACATGGCTAGTAGAAAAGATTATGAATTAATTGTAATTTGAGAAACCCTATACGTCAGGGAGACAATTTCAAGTTCATTTATCCCTTGAGATGGTGTTATATGCTTTGGGTATTGGGTTTTCATCCCAGAATCAATGGGGAGATTAGTTTTGGTTGATTGTTGTATTTATTTGTTGGAAATTTATCATGGAACTATGAAGATGTATTATAACATGAGATTGTGATTTTTTTGTCAGGTACGAATAGTGATAGTGTAGACTATGTTTCCAACAGTTACACCAACCATCAAATCCCGGAAGGGCATCTAAAACCATATTGTTTTCTCTAGACTCCCCTTGGGAGAATTTGGAAATGTCCTGACGTATTCATGGACATTTGTTTTCAATTTTCTATTGAATGGGAGAATGATTTAGTTGTGGTGATGTATCAGTTTATGAGATCTTCTCGTTTTTTTCAATCAAGTACACGCCTAAAATTGATGATCAGGGTAATCTATATGTACTTGAGATCATGAGGATTCATGGGATTTATTCATCCATTATCTCTAATAGGCATCCTATGTTAACTTCCAGGTTAGGTAGTATCTCCGAGAATTGATGGGGAATCATGTCAGATTATGTATATTATACCATCCATAGAACGATGGGCAGACAGTTTGGGATAATCTGATCCTAGATGATATTCCTCATGCTTGAATATTTGATTTTGGTGGATTTGGGATATCCATTTGGGAATGTTTTTGTATTCATACAAAAACTGTTATCATTCATAAAAAAATGAACCCCTTTGAGTATTATTATAGTCACCTATGTAGGTTACCTATTAGTTGTGAAGAGGTGGGATATTCCTCTCTTTTTCATCCAAATATCATTTAAGAAACATCATTTAGGATTTATGATTTATTCTAGCATCTTGTAATAGTTCAAATCTGAAGGAAATCATATGTTGATAATCAATTTCATATTTACATTTTTCTATAGGTGGCTAGGATTTCATGAATTTTTCACCATGGTTGGGACAACATCGGCCTGGGAAATAAGGAATGATGGCTATGAGATATGTTATATCATTTTTGGTCAATTAGTGGATTGGGGAGGTTGTGTATCAGTTGGGATTACTTGCTTATTTGACAAGTTACATGATTTTTTTCTCATATCACACCCCCAAGATGTATCGTATTGATCTCATTCATATTTTGATTTGGGAAGAGATCAAGTTAGAGACATATATTTCAATTGTAGAGAAGCTTCAATAGATTGATTATTCTTTGGTAAAATTATTGTGTGGGATATCTATCACATTTGTTATATTGTAATGGAAACACGGATCAGATTACCACGAGACTTTGGAGTGTGAATATTCATTGAGAGATTAATGACATATCCTTTTTATGGAGAACCCTTCTTCTATATGAATTCTTGAGAAATGAATGTCCTATGGTACATGATTTTAACCTCAAGAATTTTAGGGTATGTTGTTTTAAGTTATTAAGAGTGTGTTTTGTTGTTTCGAGTGCTTCAGAGGTGTTTTTAGAGTTTCTGATAAACCTAGGTATGGTACATCCTATAGTACAATCTTATGAAGTAATACATACTTACAGAATAACTATGCATTGAGAACAAGTTGTGAAAATGGATTGCCGTAAGATAATTTTTTACATCCATAACATCTTTCATATGTTGTAAATTCCTTTTAATCGAAAAATATAATTTTACTCTATAAAAACATTTATAGGTAAAAAATTGACATTAGTTGATGGGTTTTTTTAGTATATCAGTTATATGATATTTATTCCATAATTCTTCTTTTTTACATCATTAATAATTTGGACTATTATACATTAGTCATTATGTACACATGATGTTTTGTTTATTCGATGTGTAGTTTATTCCCTTGACCCATAGGTCTTTTCTAGGAGATTTTAGGAATGTCCCCTCTATCTAAATCATTTTCTTCATATACTGATCTATGTTCGGATCACATATCTTCTCCCAAGTAAGAATAATTTCTTCTTATTTCTTTCCAAATTTCACGGCAGTAGCGTGGTGTCGAAATTTTTTAAAATTTTTGACCCTATGGTGGTATTGTGTATTATACTTTCTAGATCCATTATTTGATATTTTTATAAAGGACAATCCATTTTTCATTGAAATGTTGTAGGTTCATGTTTTTTGAGTAACATTATTTTCTACCCTCTATGTCATCTATTTTCCATACTGAATTGATTCAAATATATGGTATTCTATAATAGGGCCACAGTGGTTATATTTTCATTCCTTCCAATGTTGGTGGATCCCATTGTTGGCATGTACAACCTTGATTCAGGTATGTGGTTCTGTCATTATCCATTATTGGGTGAACTGTGATTTCTCATTCTTTATTAACTACATTATAAATAACTCATCATTATTATGTTGATAGAAGGAATGGATTTGATAGAAGCTATGATTCCCTTGGTTTTTGAAAATATTGTGTTTTAAAAGCATTTATAAATGGGTTTTAAAATTAGTTTTTTTATGAAAGGAATATTTTTTTAATTTTTTTTGGATTATGAAGGACACGAACTATCCCATAGGGCATCGTATCATGACTACACCATGCCCTCCTCAAATAGGGCAGGGGCTAGTGACTTGCACCGAGTTGGAATATCCCAAAACATGGAGGCATTATCCAAAGTACATGTACACACATAGACATATCCAACACCCAAAATGATGAAATGTAAAAACCCCTAAGTGAATGGTGAATTCATAACACTATATTCCACAACCATTGCACAATGAAATGTAATCTAAACTAAACAGGGCTACAATACAATCCCACCACAAAGAGTCTGTAACAAAAGTATGACCTATAAGAAAAGGTACTAGGACTACTATTTGAAATCCAAAGGAAGACACCTCAGTTTGTTCGGTCTCACTAGAAACCATCTTTTCCAAGTCCTCCAAGGAATCCATCAAAAGGTCGATCATCTACACAAGAAATGACACATGTAAGAAAATCCCATGCAAATGTGAGTATAATAATACACAGTATCACACAACAAACTACAATAAAAATATGTGAATTACAATCATATCTATATAGTTATATGTATAACCCACATATAATAAGAACATCCCTCTATACATAGGAGACACACAACACCAACATGCGGTAATAACCAACTTCCTACAACAGGTTTCTGCTCAAAACACACACATTATGGGAGAACCTACATCTCGAGCCATGATATCATCAAAGATACTCAATAAATATTTTTAGATCATTTTCGCCCCACCCAATTAGAACACATTGTTGAAGGAAGACATTGATTATTTGAGAGGAGTTCATGCCCATAACTGACTAGGTGACACCATGGATAATTCCCAGAACCACTAGGAGATACCAGATACCGAATCTGGATCAATCTTCTATGTAGGGGATCATTCCAACACAATAATAGGGGATACCACGTACCCAATCGAGGGGGCCTTCTGGATGGAGGACTTCCCCCTGCTCATGGAGGTCACATGATTCCACAATCTCTAGTATGGGTGACAAAAGACCGAACTCTAGTCTCTAGGAGGGATTCCATATGCTATCTAAGACTCCGCTCTTAGAGAGGATTACAATCCAGTGATGTGGATGTAATTCCATATAGAACCCCCAAGTAAAGGAACAAGGGAACACTGTCAAATGATACTGGTCTTTACTAATAACCCACCATTTGTCTCAAAATGACTGTATCAATGGTTGTGCTTCAAAAGTATATATGTATCATCGATTCGATGCTCTTTTTGGAGATATGCTCATCTGAGTATAATTTCCCAGAACCATACAGAGGGCCTCCTGGCATACCACTGCGGTTGACCACCATGGTCAACTACTGCATTCGGTTAACTTAACAAGCGATTATTGCACCTATAGTTGACAATTGCAGTGGAATGGCGTTGTTTCGGCACCAATAGTAACTTGAGATATCGTGGTCCCATGGTCGACCATTATTTTCAACAATCATGATCAACCATCGTGGTTGACCATCACAGTCATCTGCAACTGAGATCCACCCCAAATTCCCTGGATTCAACTAGAGTCCAGCCCTATGTTCTGACATGGCACATCTGTCTAACCTATCCAACCTATCATGGAACACTTCATCTCTAACATCACATATGATGCAGAACACCATCATGTCCACCTCCAATGGTACATTAGCATCTACCAATGCGGCCCCAGGTGGCCACCTTCTGCGTTTTGCCTTTGCTGGCCCACAGTGTCTTCCGTGTCCTAGACTACTAACACTACTGCCTCGTCCCACACCACCATGCACTGCCACCTACACCATTTCATAAACTGGTGGCCCCTTCCAAAAACTACCATAACTCCTCTGATACCTGAAATGATGAACAATCATGTATCCAAGCTCATTGGGCCATGATATACATAGATCCATTCCTACTTTTCAATTCTCCTCGAATCTGTGGGTCAGATCGTGTTTAGAGACACCCAACAATGTCTAACTTGGAACATAAGGGTTATAATGGTAATATATGCAATTAAAGGAGGGATAGAGGCATAGTAATGAAGGTTTATCATCAGAGGACAAGCATTATTCACTAATCATATAGATTGGGGGATTCGGGTTAGAAAACCACAACAAATAATTCCTTATAAACCAACACATAATATCATCCTTAAAATATGATATCATACACAAGAAAATATGGTGTTCATTAGTATAAGTTCATCATAGGAATCAAAAATAGGGTTTAATGGATTAAATCAAATTTCCAACCATGATTTGGTTCGATTTATGATGAGGAATGACGCATCATTTCAATCATGGGAATGATCTATCAAATCTGAGATTGTGTCGTTTGATAGATCCATGATTTGTCATCGTTCACCTAAGATGTTTGTAAAATGATCTTTCTAACTATCCTCCATATTATACAGGGTTTTTATGCTAACCCTATCATTTATTCATAATTGTATATTAAAGACAAAACAATCACCGGAACATCGAAAAAAATAAAAAATAATTTTATTAAATAATTTTATTTGTTTTAATTACCCTATAAAATTTTTCAAAAATGGCCCAGACCGACTAATGTTAGGTCACTCCTAGTGTAATGATAATATTGTGAACTCAACAATGACCATAAATTTCTGATCTGGGCACCCGTTTAATGGTAATCCCACTTTTTATGAAATCCATGTGTGTGTGCTATTAAATATTATATTTATTTTTCATGTATTTATTCCGAGTACACTAAGCCTCATAAGTTCACAATGTCTCAAGTCCTGGTCATGAAATCAATCTATATAATACCAAAAATAGTGAAGGAAATACATGAGATTTTACATTCTTCCAACCATGTAGATTTACATCCCCAAAAATACAATTCAAGGACTACTCAAATAGGTGAGGGTACTAATCACAAATCTGGGAATCCTACTTCCATGTACTCTCTATGAGATTTTCGTGCTACAACTGAATTTTACCTATAGGAATCAATCGCCCCTAAAGGATCATTTCCTTCCAATCCTCGATCTCCACTAAGTACATGTCAATGGTCACTCCTTCTTTGATGTCCATCCCTCCCCAGTTGATGATATATGATTGGTCATTCATGTGTCTCCTCATCCAAGACATGTGGAAGACATAATAAACCTGATCTTAACGTGGTGGTACTCCAAGTTGTAAGACATATCTCCAACTAAACACAGTTTCTGGAAAGGGTCAATGAACCTCAGAGATAGCTTGTCACCCCAGCCAATACTCTGTAGTCCTTGTTTTGGTGAAACCTGAAGGAACACATGGTCTCTTTCTCGAACAACAAAGGCCACCACCACCTCTCTACATAACACTTTTGATAGATATTCATAGTCTTCATATTCTACTGAATGATTTTAACGTTCTCTGTAGTATTTAGCACCTACTTCAGGCACATTAGTACTGAAGTTCTTAGGTTATTCCATCAATTTGGTGACCCTCAGGGTTTCCCATACAAATCATTGAATTATTCCATAACAATGGTGGAATGTTTGTTTTTGTTATAAAAAATCTCTACTGGTGGTAGGAAAACCTCCCAACTATGTCCGAAGTCTAACACGCAATCCTGAAGCATTCCCACTATAACATCATTGGTCTGCTCATTTTGGAAATCCATCAATGGATTAATTGGTTTTCTCAAGAGTAGATGGTTCCCAACCACTGCATTTAATCCCTTCCACAAATGGGAATTAAAGAGAGAATCATGATCAGAAACAATCATCCATGAATGTCAATGGAGACAAACAATCTTATACTTGCAGAGGCTTCCCGTGGTCTTTATTGAACTTTAATCTCGGATATATAGGAAGTGGGTTGACTTGTTCAGTCAGTCAATGATCACCCACATGGCCTCATTTACCTTGGAGGTATGTGGTAAACCCTTCAATAATTCCATAGATATCCCATCCCACGTCAATTATTTCTCCTCAAGGGGTTGAGGCAAATAAAATTGACCATGGTTCTTAGCCTTTACATGCTGACAAGTAAGGTATCGAGAAACCAACTCTACAACTCCTTTCTTAATCCCTATCCACCAAAACTATATGTGGAGGTACATCTTCATATTTTCCACATCTAGATGTACCACCAAAAGGTATGTCAGAAACTCTCTCAAAACCTCCTCCTATAAATCCACAGGTACTATTATGAACTCTCTTAATAAAACGATGTGATCCCCGCCTTTCGAATAACCATCAAGTGCATTTACTTTGGATAAATGAGAATTATTCTCTCATACTCATTATCCCCATTTTCTTCCTCCCTGACTCACTTGAAGAGTATAGGGTTGAAAACCATTGAATAGAGTTATGATACACCATCTCTACCCAGAAAGGATATTTGCAACCTGGAAAACTACTTTGAAGAATTGTTCAACAACATCAAATTGGATACCTGCTTAATGATTCATCCACCATGTTCCCCTTCGCATAAGTATATAAAACCCAATAATCATATTCCTAGAGGAACTCTATCCATCCACCCTCACTCACATTAATATTATTCAAATAGAATATATACATGAGACTATTGTGATTAGAGTATATGATAAAAATATTTCCTATCAGGTTGTTTTCCATTTCATCAATGATTAAACTACCAATTCTATCTTAACATCATGGGTCATGTATTTCAATTAGAGTGGTCTCAGCTGGTGCGAACTATAATAAATCAATTATTTCTTCTTTATTGGGACAATTATAATTTTGGTTCCTGATGCAACTCATAACACCACGTACTCGATGCCTTCCACTAATTACATCTGATTTGGATTGCTCATCAACCTCCACCTCAGCTCTTGAAATCACTATTGGCACTATTTTGTCCACATGAAATGCTGATCGTTTCA
Source organism: Viscum album (assembly GCA_963277665.1). Lineage (NCBI taxonomy): Eukaryota > Viridiplantae > Streptophyta > Magnoliopsida > Santalales > Viscaceae > Viscum > Viscum album. Next base: position 1,726,037,986 of record OY728151.1, read on the forward strand.
TGTCATAGCTTTCAAGGGTTTTTCCAGTCTACATAAGTCTAGTAAAAACATCCTATAGTACCCTAATAGTCCATGGAAAGCCCAGACCTCGAAAACACTCCTGCGTAGCTCCCAAGAAATAAATTCCCCATCCATCATTGGATGCACTACAACTCGAGCCTTTGAGATGGTGTGTCCTAGAAAATGGACCTCTCAAATCCTGATCTAACACATAGATAGATTGCTATAAAATTCGTTCACTTGGAGTTTGTCCAGAACCTTCCTCAAGTGTCTCTCAAGATCCTACTCAAAATCTGAATACAATAGGATTTCATTGTTTATGGCCACCATGAACCGGTCTAAGTAATAATGAATGACATTGTTCATCAATCTATCAAACAATACATCATAGGGAATATTTATTCACATCTATTGTTAGATATCCTTGACACCAAATCCCACTTCGGTGCATTTCAAAGCTTTAATGTCCAATGGATTCTATCTACATTCCATTAGAGTGATGTACCATCATGATGTGGATGGGATTCTAGGGGAGGTTTATATTGGACAATCGATAGTAAGAGGAAACATATCTGTTGTATAATCTATAGTTACTTATTAATTTTAATCATGTCCCACTAACTTTTTCTATATCTTCTTGTGTTATTGATTTATTGAAACTTTTGAGGGATCTCATGTCTTTTCAACTGGATTTAGTGAATAATCTTTGGAAGTGGAAGGAGTAGGGGTATTGGTATTTATTATGTTCTTCATGAACAAATAGTCTAGTATTTTCTTATTCTCAATCAATATCTATTTGATGATATCATTGGGGTTGGTTGTCTTGTCACTTATTACACTATGGTTGATTGTTAAAATTGGCATGCCATGTTCCTTGTTGTTATTGGAATCACGTTGTTGTTTTTGGAAGAGTGAGATCATAGATCTGGGTTTTTATGACCTTCCTACCCATAGAAAAATAGATATTTTTACTCTATTACTGATGAGATTAATGATTTTTTCCTCATGGTGATCGTTCCTTGGATTTTAGGAAATTTCGGGATTTCATTCCAGATGATATCTTTTGTATTCCTTTGGAGGGTTGGAAGAGTCTACACTTGATATATTACTAGGAATGTAGTCTAAGTGGATTCCCAAATATCTCTTAGATCCAACATAGATAAATGAACTCAATATTCAATTGGATTATTTGATGGTGAATAAATGTTTCTGGTATTTTTTCTCTATAGGCATTGCTAGTATTATTTTCCATTAAGATAGATGATTCACATCAATTGTTCGTGGACTATAGACTTTTGAACCTAATGAATTTTAATAATATGTACCCTTTTTGCTTGTGGATTATTTGGTAAATAATTAAAATGTGTAAAAATGGTTTGAAATGATAGATCCTTGATCTGGTTATCATCAACTCATGGTTTAGGAGCCTAATATACCAAAGAAATTTTTTAGGAGCATATATGTCCATTATAAATATCTTGTGATACTATTTGGTCTCACTAATGATACTATAATTTTTTGGTATATAATTAAATGAATATTCCATTAGTACCTCAATATCATTGTGGTGTTTTCCATGGCTGATAATCTGGCTTACTCAAGAACCATGTTTGAGAATGGGAAAGAATTGAATGTGGTCATGGAAATCACAAGGAGTCACCGTGCTTATTGAAATAATTTGAGATGTAGTTTCTTTATCCATGTTGTGTCATTCATTGGCATGTGATTTCAAATCATGGATTAGTAGTTTAACTTGAGTAGATAATGGTTTTCTTTTCACAAGAGAAACAAATAAACGTGTTTGGGATATACAGATACATTGGGATTGATGTATATTATTAGTGGTTCATTATGTACTTCTTGAAGATGGAATCACTATAGGATTATCTAATAAATAAAGGGTTGAAATTCATATGTGGTTCAAGTTGTCATGATTATTTCTATGAGTTGAAATTATTTCTATCAATAAAACCTATATTAATCATACCTACACCAAGAAAGTGATATTCTATATTCAGTGATTCTTTTGGTGATTGATTGGATTTTTTTATAATGTTGTTTGATACTGTTTTGTCTAATAGATCCCATTATCCTAAAATTCCATTGATAATTATACCCACTATTGATTTTGATATTGTCATAGTTAGGAATGTGAGAATGTATTGGAGGAATTATATTTTTCGGGGGAGAATTAAAGTCATTACTAACCCTAAGAGATTGATCTATTACATTTTTTAAATAATTGAATCAAATAGAGATATGGTGGTTGGAATACATATAATTATTTTTACATTAATATCAACTACGCCCAAAATGATGAAATGTAAAAACCCCTAAGTGATTGGTGAATTCATAACACTATATTCCACAACCATTGCACAATGAAATGTAATCTAAACTAAACAGGGCTACAATACAATCCCACCACAAAGAGTCTGTAACAAAAGTATGACCTATAAGAAAAGGTACTAGGACTACTATTTGAAATCCAAAGGAAGACACCTCAGTTTGTTCGGTCTCACTAGGAACCATCTTTTCCATGTCCTCCAAGGACTCCGTCAAAAGGTCGATCATCTACACAAGAAATGACACATGTAAGAAAATCCCATGCAAATGTGAGTATAATAATACACAGTATCACACAACAAACTACAATAAAAATATGTGAATTACAATCATATATATATAGTTATATGTATAACCCACATATAATAAGAACATCCCTCTATACATAGGAGACACACAACACCAACATGCGGTAATAACCAACTTCCTACAACAGGTTTCTGCTCAAAACACACACATTATGGTAGAACCTACATCTCGAGCCATGATATCATCAAAGATACTCAATAAATATTTTTAGATCATTTTCACCCCACTCAATTAGAACACATTGTTGAAGGAAGACATTGATTATTTGAGAGGAGTTCATGCCCATAACTGACTAGGTGACACCATGGATAACTCCCAGAACCACTAGGAGATACCAGATACTGAATCTGGATCAATCTTCTATGTAGGGGATCATTCCAAAACAATAATAGGGGATACCACGTACCCAATCGAGGGGGCCTTCTAGATGGAGGACTTCCCCCTGCTCATGGAGGTCACATGATTCCACAATCTCTAGTATGGGTGACAAAAGACCGGGCTCTCGTCTCTAGGAGGGATTCCATACGCTATCTAAGACTCCGCTATTAGAGAGGATTACAATCCAGTGATGTGGATGTAATGCCATATAGAACCCCCAAGTAAAGGAACAAGGGAACACTGTCAAATGATACTGGTCTTTACTAATAACCCACCATATGTCTCAAAATGACTGTATCAATGGTTGTGCTTCAAAAGTATATATGTATCATCGATTGGATGCTCTTTTTGGAGATATGCTCATCTGAGTATAATTTCCCAGAACCATACAGAGGGCCTCCTGGCATACCACTGCGGTTGACCACCATGGTCAACTACTGCATTCGGTTAACTTAACATGCGATTATTGCACCTATAGTTGACAATTGCAGTGGAATGGCGTTGTTTCAGCACCAATAGTAACTTGAGATATCGTGGTCCCATGGTCGACCATTATTTTCAACAATCATGATCAACCATCGTGGTTGACCATCACAGTCAGCTGCAACTGAGATCCACCCCAAATTCCCTGGATTCAACTAGAGTCCAGCCCTATGTTCTGACATGGCACATCTGTCTAACCTATCCAACCTATCATGGAACACTTCATCTCTACCATCACATCTGATGCAGAACACCATCATGTCCACCTCCAATGGTACATTAGCATCTACCAATGCGGCCCCAGGTGGCCACCTTCTGCGTTTTGCCTTTGCTGGCCCACAGTGTCTTCCGTGTCCTAGACTACTAACACTACTGCCTCGTCCCACACCACCATGCACTACCACCTACACCATTTCATAAACTGGTGGCCCCTTCCACAAACTACCATAACTCCTCTGATACCTGAAATGATGAACAATCATGTATCCAAGCTCATTGGGCCATGATATACATAGATCCATTCCTACTTTTCAATTCTCCTCGAATCTGTGGGTCAGATCGTGTTTAGAGACTCCCAACAATGTCTAACTTGGAACATAAGGGTTATAATAGTAATATATGCAATTAAAGGAGGGATAGAGGCATAGTAATGAAGTTTTATCATCAGAGGACAAGCATTATTCACTAATCATATAGATTGGGGGATTCGGGTTAGAAAACCACAAAAAATAATTCCTTATAAACCAACACATAATATCATCCTTAAAATATGATATCATACACAAGAAAATATGGTGTTCATTAGTATAAGTTCATCATAGGAATCAAAAATAGGGTTTAATGGATTAAATCAAATTTCCAACCATGATTTGGTTCGATTTATGATGAGGAATGACGCATCATTTCAATCATGGGAATGATCTATCAAATCTGAGATTGTGTCGTTTGATAGATCCATGATTTGTCATCGTTCACCTAAGATGTTTGTAAAATGATCTTTCTAACTATCCTCCATATTATACAGGGTTTTGATGCTAACCCTATCATTTATTTATAATTGTATATTAAAGACAAAACAATCACCGGAACATCGAAAAAAATATAAAATAATTTTATTAAATAATTTTATTTGTTTTAATTACCCTATAAAATTTTTCAAAAATGGCCCAGACCGACTAATGTTAGGTCACTCCTAGTGTAATGATAATATTGTGAACTCAACAATGACCATAAATTTCTGATCTGGGCACCCGTTTAATGGTAATCCCACTTTTTATGAAATCCATGTGTGTGTGCTATTAAATATTATATTTATTTTTCATGTATTTATTCCGAGTACACTAAGCCTCATAAGTTCACACTGTCTCAAGTCCTGGTCAAGAAATCAATCTATATAATACCAAAAATAGTGAAGGAAATACATGAGATGTTACATTCTTCCAACCATGTAGATTTACATCCCCAAAAATACAATTCAAGGACTACTCAAATAGGTGAGGGTACTAATCACAAATCTGGGAATCCTACTTCCATGTACTCTCTATGAGATTTTCGTGCTACAACTGAATTTTACCTATAGGAATCAATCGCCCCTAAAGGATCATTTCCTTCCAATCCTCGATCTCCACTAAGTACATGTCAATGGTCACTCCTTCTTTGATGTCCATCCCTCCCCAGTTGATGATATATGATTGGTCATTCATGTGTCTCCTCATCCAAGACATGTGGAAGACATAATAAACCTGATCTTAACGTGGTGGTACTCCAAGTTGTAAGACATATCTCCAACTAAACACAGTTTCTGGAAAGGGTCAATGAACCTCATAGATAGCTTGTCACCCCAGCCAATACTCTGTAGTCCTTGTTTTGGTGAAACCTGAAGGAACACATGGTCTCTTTCTCGAACAACAAAGGCCACCGCCACCTCTCTACATAACACTTTTGATAGATATTCATAGTCTTCATATTCTACTGAATGATTTTAACGTTCTCTGTAGTATTTAGCACCTACTTCAGGCACATTAGTACTGAAGTTCTTAGGTTATTCCATCAATTTGGTGACCCTCAGGGTTTCCCATACAAATCATTGAATTATTCCATAACAATGGTGGAATGTTTGTTTTTGTTATAAAAAATCTCTACTGGTGGTAGGAAAACCTCCCAACTATGTCCGAAGTCTAACACGCAATCCTGAAGCATTCCCACTATAACATCATTGGTCTGCTCATTTTGGAAATCCATCTATGGATTAATTGGTTTTCTCAAGAGTAGATGGTTCCCAACCACTGCATTTAATCCCTTCCACAAATTGGAATTAAAGAGAGAATCATGATCAGAAACAATCATCCATGAATGTCAATGGAGACAAACAATCTTATACTTGCAGAGGCTTCCCGTGGTCTTTATTGAACTTTAATCTCGGATATATAGGAAGTGGGTTGACTTGTTCAGTCAGTCAATGATCACCCACATGGACTCATTTACCTTGGAGGTATGTGGTAAACCCTTCAATAATTCCATAGATATCCCATCCCACGTCAATTATTTCTCCTCAAGGGGTTGAGGCAAATAAAATTGACCATGGTTCTTAGCCTTTACATGCTGACAAGTAACGTATCGAGAAACCAACTCTACAACTCCTTTCTTAATCCCTATCCACCAAAACTATATGTGGAGGTACATCTTCATATTTTCCACATCTAGATGTACCACCAAAAGGTATGTCAGAAACTCTCTCAAAACCTCCTCCTATAAATCCACAGGTACTATTATGCACTCTCTTAATAAAACGATGTGATCCCCGCCTTTCGAATAACCATCAAGTGCATTTCCTTTGGATAAATGAGAATTATTCTCTCATACTCATTATCCCCATTTTCTTCCTCCCTGACTCACTTGAAGAGTATAGGGTTGAAAACCATTGAATAGAGTTATGATACACCATCTCTACCCAGAAAGGATATTTGCAACCTGGAAAACTACTTTGAAGAATTGTTCAGCAACATCAAATTGGATACCTGCTTAATGATTCATCCACCATGTTCCCCTTCGCAGAAGTATATAAAACCCAATAATCATATTCCTAGAGGAACTCTATCCATCCACCCTCACTCACATTAATATCATTCGAATAGAATATATACATGAGACTATTGTGATTAGAGTATATGATAAAAAGATTTCCTATCAGGTTGTTTTCCATTTCATCAATGATTAAACTACCAATTCTATCTTAACATCATGGGTCATGTATTTCAATTTGAGTGGTCTCAGCTGGTGCGAACTATAATAAATCAATTATTTCTTCTTTATTGGGACAATTATAATTTTGGTTCCTGATGCAACTCATAACACCACGTACTCGATGCCTTCCACTAATTACAACTGAATTGGATTGCTCATCAACCTCCACCTCATCTCCTGAAATCGCTATTGGAACTATTTTGTCCACATGAAATGCTGATCGTTTCATGTCATAGCTTTCAAGGGTTTTTCCAGTCTACAGAAGTCTAGTAAAAACATCCTATAGTACCCTAATAGTCCATGGAAACCCCAGACCTCGAAAACACTCCTGCGTAGCTCCCAAGAAATAAATTCCCCATCCATCATTGGATGCACTACAATTCGAGCCTTTGAGATGGTGTGTCCTAGAAAATGGACCTCTCAAATCCTGATCTAACACATAGATAGATTGCTATAAAATTTGTGCACTTGGAGTTTGTCCAGAACCTTCCTCAAGTGTCTCTCAAGATCCTACTCAAAATCTGAATACAATAGGATTTCATTGTTTATGGCCACCATGAACCGGTCTAAGTAATAATGAATGACATTGTTCATCAATCTATCAAACAATACATCATAGGGAATATTTATTCACATCTATTGTTAGATATCCTTGACACCAAATCCCACTTCGGTGCATTTCAAAGCTTTAATGTCCAATGGATTCTATCTACATTCCATTAGAGTGATGTACCATCATGATGTGGATGGGATTCTAGGGGAGGTTTATATTGGACAATCGATAGTAAGAGGAAACATATCTGTTGTATAATATATAGTTACTTATTAATTTTAATCATGTGCCACTAACTTTTTCTATATCTTCTTGTGTTATTGATTTATTGAATCTTTTGAGGGATCTCATGTCTTTTCAACTGGATTTAGTGAATAATCTTTGGAAGTGGAAGGAGTAGGGGTATTGGTATTTATTATGTTCTTCATGAACAAATAGTCTAGTATTTTCTTATTCTCAATCAATATCTATTTGATGATATCATTGGGGTTGGTTGTCTTGTCACTTATTACACTATGGTTGATTGTTAAAATTGGCATGCCATGTTCCTTGTTGTTATTGGAATCACGTTGTTGTTTTTGGAAGAGTGAGATCATAGATCTGGGTTTTTATGACCTTCCCACCCATAGAAAAATAGATATTTTTACTCTATTACTGATGAGATTAATGATTTTTTCCTCATGGTGATCATTCCTTGGATTTTAGGAAATTTCGGGATTTCATTCCAGATGATATCTTTTGTATTCCTTTGGAGGGTTGGAAGAGTCTACACTTGATATATTACTAGGAATGTAGTCTAAGTGGATTCCTAAATATCTCTTAGATCCAACATAGATAAATGAACTCAATATTCAATTGGATTATTTGATGGTGAATAAATGTTTCTGGTATTTTTTCTCTATAGGCATTGCTAGTATTATTTTCCATTAAGATAGATGATTCACATCAATTGTTCGTGGACTATAGACTTTTGAACCTAATGAATTTTAATAATATGTACCCTTTTTCCTTGTGGATTATTTGGTAAATAATTAAAATGTGTAAAAATGGTTTGAAATGATAGATCCTTGATCTGGTTATCATCAACTCATGGTTTAGGAGCCTAATATACCAAAGAAATTTTTTAGGAGCATATATGTCCATTATAAATATCTTGTGATACTATTTGGTCTCACTAATGATACTATAATTTTTTGGTATATAATTAAATGAATATTCCATTAGTACCTCAATATCATTGTGGTGTTTTCCATGGCTGATAATCTGGCTTACTCAAGAACCATGTTTGAGAATGGGAAAGAATTGAATGTGGTCATGGAAATCACAAGGAGTCACCGTGCTTATTGAAATAATTTGAGATGTAGTTTCTTTATCCATGTTGTGTCATTCATTGGCATGTGATTTCAAATCATGGATTAGTAGTTTAACTTGAGTAGATAATGGTTTTCTTTTCACAAGAGAAACAAATAAACGTGTTTGGGATATACAGATACATTGGGATTGATGTATATTATTAGTGGTTCATTATGTACTTCTTGAAGATGGAATCACTATAGGATTATCTAATAAAGAAAGGGTTGAAATTCATATGTGGTTCAAGTTGTCATGATTATTTCTATGAGTTGAAATTATTTCTATCAATAAAACCTATATTAATCATACCTACACCAAGAAAGTGATATTCTATATTCAGTGATTCTTTTGGTGATTGATTGGATTTTTTTATAATGTTGTTTGATACTGTTTTGTCTAATAGATCCCATTATCCTAAAATTCCATTGATAATTATACCCACTATTGATTTTGATATTGTCATAGTTAGGAATGTGAGAATGTATTGGAGGAATTATATTTTTCGGGGGAGAATTAAAGTCATTACTAACCCTAAGAGATTGATCTATTACATTTTTTTAAATAATTGAATCAAATAGAGATATGGTGGTTGGAATACATATAATTATTTTTACATTAATATCAACTACGCCCAAAATGATGAAATGTAAAAACCCCTAAGTGGTTGGTGAATTCATAACACTATATTCCACAACCATTGCACAATGAAATGTAATCTAAACTAAACAGGGCTACAATACAATCCCACCACAAAGAGTCTGTAACAAAAGTATGACCTATAAGAAAAGGTACTAGGACTACTATTTGAAATCCAAAGGAAGACACCTCAGTTTGTTCGGTCTCACTAGGAACCATCTTTTCCATGTCCTCCAAGGACTCCGTCAAAAGGTCGATCATCTACACAAGAAATGACACATGTAAGAAAATCCCATGCAAATGTGAGTATAATAATACACAGTATCACACAACAAACTACAATAAAAATATGTGAATTACAATCATATATATATAGTTATATGTATAACCCACATATAATAAGAACATCCCTCTATACATAGGAGACACACAACACCAACATGCGGTAATAACCAACTTCCTACAACAGGTTTCTGCTCAAAACACACACATTATGGTAGAACCTACATCTCGAGCCATGATATCATCAAAGATACTCAATAAATATTTTTAGATCATTTTCACCCCACTCAATTAGAACACATTGTTGAAGGAAGACATTGATTATTTGAGAGGAGTTCATGCCCATAACTGACTAGGTGACACCATGGATAACTCCCCAGAACCACTAGGAGATACTAGATACCGAATCTGGATCAATCTTCTATGTAGGGGATCATTCCAAAACAATAATAGGGGATACCACGTACCCAATCGAGGGGGCCTTCTAGATGGAGGACTTCCCCCTGCTCATGGAGGTCACATGATTCCACAATCTCTAGTATGGGTGACAAAAGACCGGGCTCTCGTCTCTAGGAGGGATTCCATACGCTATCTAAGACTCCGCTATTAGAGAGGATTACAATCCATTGATGTGGATGTAATGCCATATAGAACCCCCAAGTAAAGGAACAAGGGAACACTGTCAAATGATACTGGTCTTTACTAATAACCCACCATATGTCTCAAAATGACTGTATCAATGGTTGTGCTTCAAAAGTATATATGTATCATCGATTGGATGCTCTTTTTGGAGATATGCTCATCTGAGTATAATTTCCCAGAACCATACAGAGGGCCTCCTGGCATACCACTGCGGTTGACCACCATGGTCAACTACTGCATTCGGTTAACTTAACATGCGATTATTGCACCTATAGTTGACAATTGCAGTGGAATGGCGTTGTTTCAGCACCAATAGTAACTTGAGATATCGTGGTCCCATGGTCGACCATTATTTTCAACAATCATGATCAACCATCGTGGTTGACCATCACAGTCAGCTGCAACTGAGATCCACCCCAAATTCCCTGGATTCAACTAGAGTCCAGCCCTATGTTCTGACATGGCACATCTGTCTAACCTATCCAACCTATCATGGAACACTTCATCTCTACCATCACATCTGATGCAGAACACCATCATGTCCACCTCCAATGGTACATTAGCATCTACCAATGCGGCCCCAGGTGGCCACCTTCTGCGTTTTTCCTTTGCTGGCCCACAGTGTCTTCCGTGTCCTAGACTACTAACACTACTGCCTCGTCCCACACCACCATGCACTACCACCTACACCATTTCATAAACTGGTGGCCCCTTCCACAAACTACCATAACTCCTCTGATACCTGAAATGATGAACAATCATGTATCCAAGCTCATTGGGCCATGATATACATAGATCCATTCCTACTTTTCAATTCTCCTTGAATCTGTGGGTCAGATCATGTTTAGAGACACCCAACAATGGCTACCTTGGAACATAAGGGTTATAATGGTAATATATGCAATTAAAGGAGGGATAGAGGCATAGTAATGAAGGTTTATCATCAGAGGACAAGCATTATTCACTAATCATATAGATTGGGGGATTCGGGTTAGAAAACCACAACAAATAATTCCTTATAAACCAACACATAATCTCATCCTTAAAATATGATATCATACACAAGAAAATATGGTGTTCATTAGTATAAGTTCATCATAGGAATCAAAAATAGGGTTTAATGGATTAAATCAAATTTCCAACCATGATTTGGTTCGATTTATGATGAGGAATGACGCATCATTTCAATCATGGGAATGATCTATCAAATCTGAGATTGTGTCATTTGATAGATCCATGATTTGTCATCGTTCACCTAAGATGTTTGTAAAATGATCTTTCTAACTATCCTCCATATTATACAGGGTTTTGATTCTAACCCTATCAATTATTCATAATTGTATATTAAAGACAAAACAATCACTGGAACATCGAAAAAAATAAAAAATAATTTTATTAAAAAAATTTATTTGTTTTAATTACCCTATAAATTTTTTCAAAAATGGCCCAGACCGACTAATGTTAGGTCACTCCTAGTGTAATGATAATATTTTGAACTCAACAATGACAATAAATTTCTGATCTGGGCACCCGTTTAATGGTAATCCCACTTTTATGAAATCCATGTGTGTGTGCTATTAAATATTATAGTTATTTTTCATGTATTTATTCCGAGTACACTAAGCCTCATAAGTTCACATTGTCTCAAGTCCTGGTCAAGAAATCAATCTATATAATACCAAAAATAGTGTAGGAAATATATGAGATGTTACATTCTTCCAACCATGTAGATTTACATCCCCAAAAATACAATTCAAGGACTACTCAAATAGGTGAGGGTACTAATCACAAATCTGGGAATCCTACTTCCATGTACTCTCTTTGAGATTCTCGTGCTACAAATGAATTTTACCTATAGGAATCAATCACCCCTAAAGGATCATTTCCTTCCAATCCTCGATCTCCACTAAGTACACGTCAATGGTCACTCCTTCTTTGATGTCCATCCCTCCCCAGTTGATGATATATGATTGTTCATTCATGTGTCTCCTCATCCAAGACATGTGGAAGACATAATAAACCTGATCTTAACGTGGTGGTACTCCAAGTTGTAAGACATATCTCCAACTAAACACAGTTTCTGGAAAGGGTCAATGAACCTCAGAGATAGCTTGTCACCCCAGCCAATACTCTGTAGTCCTTGTTTTGGTGAAACCTGAAGGAACACATGGTCTCTTTCTCGAACAACAAAGGCCACCACCACCTCTCTACATAACACTTTTGATAGATATTCATAGTCTTCATATTCTACTGAATGATTTTAACGTTCTCTGTAGTATTTAGCACCTACTTCAGGCACATTAGTACTGAAGTTCTTAGGTTATTCCATCAATTTGGTGACCCTCAGGGTTTCCCATACAAATCATTGAATTATTCCATAACAATGGTGGAATGTTTGTTTTTGTTATAAAAAATCTCTACTGGTGGTAGGAAAACCTCCCAACTATGTCCGAAGTCTAACACGCAATCCTGAAGCATTCCCACTATAACATCATTGGTCTGCTCATTTTGGAAATCCATCTATGGATTAATTGGTTTTCTCAAGAGTAGATGGTTCCCAACCACTGCATTTAATCCCTTCCACAAATGGGAATTAAAGAGAGAATCATGATCAGAAACAATCATCCATGAATGTCAATGGAGACAAACAATCTTCTACTTGCAGAGGCCTCCCGTGGTCTTTATTGAACTTTAATCTCGGATATATAGGAAGTGGGTTGACTTGTTCAGTTAGTCAATGATCACCCACATGGCCTCATTTACCTTGGAGGTATGTGGTAAACCCTTCAATAATTCCATAGATATCCCATCCCACGTCAATTATTTCTCCTCAAGGGGTTGAGGCAAATAAAATTGACCATGGTTCTTAGCCTTTACATGCTGACAAGTAACGTATCGAGAAACCAACTCTACAACTCCTTTCTTAATCCCTATCCACCAAAACTATATGTGGAGGTACATCTTCATATTTTCCACATCTAGATGTACCACCAAAAGGTATGTCAGAAACTCTCTCAAAACCTCCTCCTATAAATCCACAGGTACTATTATGCACTCTCTTAATAAAACGATGTGATCCCCGCCTTTCGAATAACCATCAAGTGCATTTCCTTTGATAAATGAGAATTATTCTCTCATACTCATTATCCCCATTTTCTTCCTCCCTGACTCACTTGAAGAGTATAGGGTTGAAAACCATTGAATAGAGTTATGATACACCATCTCTACCCAGAAAGGATATTTGCAACCTGGAAAACTACTTTGAAGAATTGTTCAGCAACATCAAATTGGATACCTGCTTAATGATTCATCCACCATGTTCCCCTTCGCAGAAGTATATAAAACCCAATAATCATATTCCTAGAGGAACTCTATCC